>BQNB010086270.1:5947-26128 GCA_026074375.1 Tanacetum coccineum | reverse complement strand
CTCAGCACGGATATCATTAACTTCCTTTTGATACTGCTTCAGAATGTCAAAAAGTTTATGATATGAGATGGTGTCTATTTCTTTTAATCCTCTCTCTCTTTTGATTGCTTGACAACCGTCACAAATCTTTACCATTCTGGTTGAAGTTGTTGAAGAAATTGAACATTCACTTGCATTGTAGTAACTTGCAAGTTGTTCCTTGTCAATTCATTCATCAGTTTATAAAACCGTGAGTAATACGACTCCATTGATTCTCCATCTCGAGAAGTAAACTTCCCAAATTCCTAGAACAGATTGGTCTTTACATCTTGTACGTTCAATGATTCACCCTGTTGTAGCCTTTCAATGGCTATCCACATCTCATTCGCTGTTTTACAAGCATCAACAGTGGAATAGATATCATCTCCAATAACATTTAAAAGCAAGAAAATTGTTTCTTTTTTAGACAGAAAGTGTTCTTTGTTCTCTGGAGTCATGTTCAATACTGTTTCAATTGTTGTATGTTGTTGTACTGCAGGATTACCTTCCGTTGCAGCAACAGCTTGAACTAGTACAGTAGATGGCACGTAGGGACCAGATAGTATGCTTTTCCTAAGTCCCTCACCATTTGGTTTCGTGTCAATGTACCGTAGAAAACGTGATCTCCACTGTGAATATCTTCCTGGTCCAAGCATTGGTGGACGATCTTTTGAACCAACTGCCATGATATTGTTGTGCATTTGACTATCTGTTGAGGATGTGTTGACTGGAGTAGACATGATGAATGAATGAATATGTATTATGAAGTGTGAAATATTTGTTGGATCTTAAGTGGATGTGATGTGGTTGAAGTTGTGGTCTTGAATGCAATTCACGTTCACGGGATTTTACACGCCTATGATTAAAACCGATAAGTGAATTAACGGGATTTTACAAAATCAATAGACAAACCGTGAATGAATAATCGATTGATGTTAATGTGTGTTTGTTGAATGATTAGTCCTTTTAAGTCCTTTGTTTGTTGTTTGATTTGATGTTTTGTTATGTTTAGACAATGATTAATAGATTCCCAAATTCGGTCAAATACCACCTGATGCGCGGATCGACCTTCGCGGTAAGGTCAAATTTTTTTTCGTTCTTCAAAACAAGGTTTTTCATGGACAAAACGCAGTCAATTCTGTGAGTCACAAAACCAACCAATAAATGAATGGTACAGAGTCTCATCCTAGGGCAAAACGCAATAAGGTCTTCAATTAGCTAAACGCAGAGGCAAAACGACAGTGTCTTGAGGCAAAACTCAGTGTCTTGAGGCAAAAACGCAATGACCAAAACGCAAGTCTTTGAGGCAACGCAATGACCAAAACGCAGTCTTGAGGCAAAACGCAATGACCAAAACGCAGTCTTGAGGCAAAACGCAATGACCAAAACGCAGTCTTGAGGCAAAACGCAATGACCAAAACGCAGTCTTGAGGCAAAACGCAATGACCAAAACGCAGTCTTGAGGCAAAACGCAATGACCAAAACGCAGTCTTGAGGCAAAACGCAATGACCAAAACGCAGTCTTGAGGCAAAACGCAATCCAGAACACCCCTTCAGTGAGTCAAAACGCAGCCAAGAAAAAAATCATCAATCATTCTTGAAAGCCACGAAATGATGTTAAAACCACCTAGTAATGATGCAAGGGATAGATCTAAGCCTGAAAGTACAAATCTTTAACACTTTTAACCACAAACAAAGATCAAATCTTGATTTTCTTGGTATATTTTTCGAACCAAAAAAAATAAACAACCCAACCCACGAATTTTGATGATTTTGAACCACAAATCAAACACGAATCCACCTTTGAAGCTCTGGTACCAATTATAGGATCCCGTATTTCACTTCCACTTCATATACCACACAAATCTAGAACAAGAAAATAGAAAGAGTTGATTTCTAGAGAGAGAAATAAGAGAGAGAGTTGAGAGAGAAATTAGAGAAAGAAGAAAAATGGAATTTTTATTAATGAACCAACTAACTTTTCCAAAGAGGAAAAGTTACTTATATACCCCGACACATTAAGTAACGTCCGAAATATTTGACTAGGACCCGGGCTCGGGTTTTGCTTGGGATTAAACCCAAAACATATACAATATTAGATTAAATATCGAGCCCAATTCCCGATACTTTCTTATTACAACGTTAACTAATTGATTGACCGAGACTAAAATACATAATGAACGAACTTTATGTTCGACTCAATATTTTGAGGCTAACAAACACCGTCAAGGAGATTCTTTGAATCTACCTGATCACAAGTATAGTATTTATACTATAAAACGGGAAACCGAAGGTTATTGCAACCGAACTCAAGATGAATGACAAAGCCAAATTCATCTTTTATTGCTAACTGTCTTATTTCAGGATTAGACGACGGTGTTGCAGCCTCATTCCAGCGGAGTCAAGATTGAAGACCTCATGCTCAATCGACAAAGATAAATACATGATGAAAGCTCAAGTACAAACGTAAATGTCTTCCGCAAATCTATGATGTACTAGCACTTCCTCAAAGGAACACAATCTACAAGATTACTATGCAATAGCAAAGATACATCTTACAAGTGGATCAAGTACTACTCCCTCCATTATGTGGTACAAGTAATCATGTTAAAGGAAATGTCGAGGGAGATTGTTAGTAAGCTTTCAAGACCTTGAGCATGAGGGTGACGACACAAGATCGCAAGGTGACATAAAGATTCAAGGATAAAGATTTCAAGATCTCTGTAGTCAAGACAAGTCAAGGCTAAAGACCAAGATATCAAGTCTTTGCTAAAAGATATCGCGTCAAAGATCAAGATCCATGATCACAAGCATGCAAATGGAATGTCAAAAGGAATTCCCAAGAATACAAGGCTCCAAGACTCAAGACGTCACAAGAAGGATCCACAATTGAATGACCACCCCTTAAAGGGAGATTGTTAGCCATGATTTTAGTAAAGTGATGGTCATTATACTTTCTCGAGCCTCGTGTAGGAAAACGTAGTTTTACGGGAAGTTATTTAAGCTAATTGGGCCTAGGTGTCGGGCTTAAAGCCCACGTGTATTAGGATCCAACCCATCTATTCTCATGTATAAATACCATTCACCACACAAGGTGAAGGGTGTTACTTGAGTTGCTTGGGGAGTTGCTTGTTCTTACTTCTCATTTTTCTTATCAAAGTAACATTTTTCTTTTTTTCTTTTTCTCTCCAAATTCGTCCCATCCTCCCCACTCTCTATCTTTTTCTTCTTTGTTAATTCTTGTGTTATGTGATGTGATATGTTAGTGTAACAAAAACTGCTTATTATCTGCTTTTTATAGCTAATTTGTTTTGGCTTAGCTTTTAAGAGGGTGTTTGGATTTGACTTATTTTGATAAATAGTTTTTCAATTTCCTTACTAAATTGTTAGTATCTTATTGTTGTGTTATATTCGTGGCTTATTTGTTAGTTTTCTAAGGTTGTTACTTAATTTGTAGGGAAATGCCTACAGAATTCGTTTTTATGATGACTCGAGCAACATACCCACAATCACAGGTATTAAGTTGAAATTTTAGATATGTATTACTTGTCGTGTTAATGTCAACAATGTTAATAATACATAACATCTGAATACTTATTGCAGCAACTACCAAATGTATTCTTGGAATATTGTTTCAATGGGAATAGGCATGTTTACTTGACCAGTAACACACGTGACCATTTCAAAGCTATGTTAGTTTGTCCAAATGGCGGGAATATCAGGATAACAGGGCAACGATGGACTGAATTATGCGTAGAGACTTTATCGACAACTAAAATGGAGCACTTTATCGAACATGATGATGATACGTTTTACGTTACAGGATACGATGAAAATGGATATGAATGTGGAGGTTACAATGTAGTAAGGACACGTCCTTCCAGGATTGTGACTTGGGTTTGGCCTTACGCGGACTATCCTCAAATATTCATTATTGCCATGGTTTAACATATATTCATTTTTTGCCATGGTTTAACATATATGCATAATGTTAATTGTTATCGTATTGAAAAAATATTTATTTAAAAATACTTAAATGTGTATACAATATCATTGAGTTTAATGAACCAAAACAATTAACAATTTTCAAAACTGATCGTCAGATTGTTTGTATAAACCGCATGTACAAGTTCTATACACAAAATAAGAATGTGTACAATATAAACAATAAACAATAAGTAATCAATTAAACCTACTTGTAAACACTAAAAGAAATACAATAAGTAATCCTTAGATAGAAAAGAATATTACCGTTACATTTGTTGCATTTTGATAAAATAATGTAATCACAAACCTACAACTGAATGGACACTAAGTCACTCACTCCTCATTCTGTTCATTGCAGAAAACGGCCGTAGCCGGACATGACTTAGTCCACTTAAACAATTGAGATTTGAAATTAACATATTCAAGTTATAAAAACTTTGATTCTTTCACATTTGATTATGAAGCCTAAACCATGAATACAAACACATCTAATTCAATAATGATTGGGACACTATGTTACTCACTCACCATTCATCTGTTCAATGCAGAAACGGTTTCGAACGGACATGACCTTAGTAAACTTAAAACACATTACGATATAGACATATATGTTCAATAGCATTAGGATTTCATGAAAACTTGTTTCTTTGCCAAAATTATTTGTCAGATTTTTAGCACACTAGAAACTGATCGTTTTTGTTTTTCACAGACATTCACACACATAAGCATTACAATCATGATGCTGCACCATTCTTCATATACAAATACACTTTCACAGATTCACAAACATTTAAAACTGTTTTTCACCAATTAACCTCTACTGTGTTTTGACTTTTGTGACTACCGAGTATTGACCAGTTTGTGACTTTTACCGATTTTGAAAATTAGACTTTTTACTGAGTTTCACAAATAATGACTTTTGGTACCTTAACAAAACTCAAATTTCATCTTATGTGTTAATACATTACCAAATATAAACCTGTGCAAACTCGGTAAAACACAAACTCAACTAAACTCGGTAAAACACAAACTCGGTAAACCTCATCTTTACCGAGTTCAAACTCAGTAATCCCAAATTACTCAAAAACACCTAAGAAATATATATCCACTTACGTTTGAGTAAAATGTGAATTTACATATTTGTAATGAACTTAGATAGGTAAACACAAAATTTACTCAAACTGGTAAAAGCGATACGGTAAAAAGAAAAGTAAAAAATGAAATTAAAATCCTTTATATAGCCACCGAAAATAGTTTGGAAAATTGACATTTTCAGTCCCTGTACTTAACTTTTACCGAAAACTGTTGAAAAATTATCACATTCAGTCCCTGTACTTAGTATTTACCGAAAAATTTTAAAAAATTTACACATTCAGTCCTTGTACTTTGAATCTTTTCAAACACTCCCCCTTGAAATAACAATTATGTAAAATTTATAGTCCGAAAGTGAAAAATTATTACTCTTTCAACTAAAACTCCCCCTCGAAAATATAACACTTCCAATTTTAGTCATCATGAGAGTTTATTATCAAAACGATGTTTGTGAATGAAAATTGTAAAAACTCCCCCTTGGATCATGATTCCATATTTTGCAATACTCAAAGCGTTCTTTTGGAAGCGCCTTAGTAAATAGATCCGTTGTTGGTTATTCTATTCGACAAAGTAAATTTCACAAGTTATACCCCTCTCAACGTGTTCTTTAATAAAATGATATCGGATGTCAATGTGCTTTGTCTTAGAATGCTGGACTGGATTGTGTGAAATAGCAATGGCACTTTGGAATCAATTATTCGGAATCGATTGGATTTAAATCCATAGTAAGCAGTTGAGTACGGGTTTTATCCATATCACTTGAGCACAGCATGCAGACAATGAAACATATTCAGCTTCTGCAGTAGACATCGCAGTACAATCCTTGTTTCTTTGAACTCCCAACTCACGAGCTTTCCACCTAAAAATTGCAATCCTCCTGATGTGCTTTTACAATTTCTTTAACAAAACCTGCATGGTCCGCATCTGAATAGGCAAATTAGTTTCAAACCAGAAATCCTTCGGATAGCATCAAGATCCCCATGTTATAGGACTGTCTTGTACCGGAAGATCCGTTTGACCGCTTTGGAGGTTGTTTGTTGTTAGTTCCTGTGCTTGATAACTGTGCACATACAAAAGTAGCAAAGGCTATGTCTGGTCGACTGGCTGTTAGATACATAAGCCTTTCGATCATCGACGATAAGTTGTATTGATCAGTTGGAGTGACTTGTAAATCCAGCATCCTGTCTCTTGTTGCTTTGGTGTGCTCATGGGAAGAACACATTCATCTAGACCATGTTTCTTTAGCAACTCTATTGCATATTGTGACTGACTTATGAATATGCCACGAGGAGATTGATGAACTTGAAGTCCAGAAAGAACTTTATTTCACCAATCATAGACATTTCAAAAAAAAAATTTATTAAGTTTGCAAATCTGTTTGAATTAAATCTGGATTTGTTGATCCATATATAATGTCTTCAACATATACTTGAACTAGTATTGTTTGTCTCCCCCCTGTGACGTCTAGTAAACAAAGTTGGGTCAATTATACCTTTATTGAACCCGTGTTTAATTAGAAAAGAAGACAGTTTGGCATACCATGCACGAGGTGCTTGTTTAAGACCGTACTAGAGCTTTTTTCACCTGTAGATGTGATTTGGAAATTCAGAATCAATAAACCCTTCAGGTTGGCTAACATAAACTTCTTCTTTCAAAGGACCATTGAGAAAAGCCGTTTTGACATCCATTTGAAAGATAGTGATATTCCTATGAGCAGCAAAAGCAATCCAAAACAAAATCGATCCAAAGCAGACGTCGATGACTTCAAAACGAATAATCAAACGTTAACCGACAAATCAAACTCGGTCAACCAAACAAACAAATCGGCTCAAACAATCTTCACCAAACACAATCAAATTCGAGCAATCAACTTCAAAAGTCCGACGAATGAAGATCCAAATTTTCAAACTAACAAATTTTCAAACGATCGAACAAATTCCAAACGACCCGATTATCACTACGTCTTCAAACACCAAAATCGATCTTCAAATTCCAAATACCAAATCCTAATTGTCCACTTATATAATAAGAATTACGACCCAAATACCAAATTCAAAATCTAATGACCCACTTATTTGATAAGTATTACGGTCCAAATTCAAACTTATTATCCGTATCAAACAAATTCAAGTTAATAAATTAACTTGACAAACGAGCTCGAATGATTCAAACGCTCCAAATATGATACGGATAATAATTCTAATGACCCACTTATACAATAAGAATTATGGTCCAAATTCAAAACAAACAAACGATCGAATCTGAAAACGATCCAAAACAAATCAAACTAATGATCGAATCTGAAAACGATCCAAAACAAATCAAACGATCGAATCTAAAAACGATCTCTCCACCAGACGAACCTTTTTTTCTTTTTCTTCTTCATCTTCAACCCAGCTCTGATACCACTTGTTGGAAATCCAAAACACGAAGCAAACAAACAAAATTCGAATGAACGAAGCGGAAGCTTTATTCAAATACCAAACCAAATTACAAAATCAAATTCAAAGGTGCCAAACCCTAATTCCAAAAGGTACGAAACAAATATTCAAAGGTACAAAGAAAACTAATGACATTGGCCTCTATTTATAGGCAACCAATGACCAAAAACTACCAAATTCTAAACCAACACAAATTGGGAAACAAATCAAAAACTGATATCTATCCAAAAACCAAATTTACGAAACCAACCCTAAAGTTTAAGTCACTTTCTAACAGAATGTTTAAACAAATGCATACAAGAAGGTTGTTAAAATTGTGATACATGTCTTTTTTTATTAGGGCTTTTAAAGTTTGGTCGGCCTTATTTTTACTAGTTGACTATTTTTGAAATTTAAGCTTGGGTTGTTTAGGGTTATATATGACAAAATTATCAGTGGCATTAGATGTGATAGCATAATTGACCGTGAAAATTTTCACCTCAACCAAAATTTTCACCTCAACAAAATTTTTTGTCAACTTAAAGTACTCCGAATATACGGCCGTCATAAAATTGTTGACTCAACCTTCCAAGTCTCGAGTGTCAAAATCTTTCCTCTCCTACTCAGTTTCCTTAGAGACATGAACTCTATTGGTTTGTGAACTCTCAATGATTGGGTTGGGATATGTTGCAAACCTTAAAATCCTTAACCTCAAGATGTGCAGCTTGGTTGACGATGAAACCTTAATAAAAATCTCAAAAGGGTGTTCATTGTTAAAAGAGTGGAACTTATCACGTTGTTTCAACATTGGTTTGTCTGCTGGTTAGGAGTCGATTGGATTGCATTGTCAAAATTTAGAGAGACTGAAAGTCACCAAAACCAACCTTTGTGTTACAGGATTACTAGTTTTATGTAATGGCTGCAGACGCTTATCAGTGATATACATGGAAACCACTCATCTAATCAGTCAATGTGGGATACAACTTTTTAAGACACTAAGACCTGATGTCGAGATTGTGAATGAAGAAGTAAAGCATATTACCCCGAACTCGGCATTCACAACATAATTCGGCTCCACAAAAGACTCTTATGAGTGATAAAATGCGTTCCACCAAAGAATGATGAGGAATCAAAGAGAATGACGTGATAAGTAATCGGGTGCATATAACTTTTCGCCTTACCCTCTTTTACTCCATGTCCTTCTTTCTGCACGTCAATCTTATCATCGCTAAGCGGATTTTGTGGGGTTGAAAATCGCACCAAATAAAATATGTCGGCTTCGATAGTTTGCTCAGCCTAAATGGAGACATTGATGTGACTCAATATTCCTTCAACCCGACGCGAAGCACGGGTTTATAACTCGTTCTCTTGACACTTGTTAAAATTGTGACGTATTCACAATAAAAAAACCAAATACCATTTTCATTACAAGATTTTCAAGGGGGTTGTTATATGCATGCCATCCCATCAAGAACTTGTAACTGTCAATCATGTCAACTGGCTTTTTATTTTATTTATTTTGTATTATCTTATATTCTCTTTTACCACCTTATTTTTGTTTGATATACCTTGTAGGCTTGTAGATAATATTTTTCTTGTTAAAAGATGTTTTGTAGCGTTATGTATTTTCTTTTTTGTTTGACACTATATTTTATTGTTGTAATGCAGGTTCATGATTATGTGTGTCACATATGACACTTAACGTCTAACAATCATCATACAAATATTTTCCTTCCAAACCAAAAGGGCAATCACATTTTTTTGTGCCGGTATTTCTAGTTGAGGTTTTTTACTAGTGTATTTACCATCAACATCCCAAATCAAAAGTGACATTTGAATTAGCTTTGGATCTTTTAATCACAATAACGTAACCAGTTGCAAGTCCTATTTCTTTAACCCAGTCTATTAAATCTTGACGAGAATTAAACACCTGAAACGAATTTTTAACAAGTTTTAATGCTTTGTAATTTTTAATAGTAACCTATAAAATATACTAGGTACTAAAAATGTGTATGTACTTACCATGTCTGTTTCAAATTCTGTAGGTACTAATGTTTTGTTACTTATATATCATTCAACTTAAAAATTCTATAGTATAAGTACATATTTATAGCTCATTGTAAAAGAAAAAGATGTATGATTGAAATACAATTATAAATGAAGTGCCCATTTTGTTACTTAAAATTGTACATTTCAAGATTAAAAATTGATATGTCAATATGACAAGATAAAAACTATTATCTACATGTATAATTAAATTATCATAAAAAGTGTTATCTAAATGTATAATTGAATTGCTCATTCCATCCACTAGTACAAATTATTTACTTTTCTAAATGTGTATTTCATTTTAAAAGCATGGGGTACGGTGGCGCCATGGCTTGGCATAAGCCTAACCCGACCTCGCCCCAACCATACCCTCTCTCGCGCCAAGAGGCCTCGCGCTAGCAACTCCGGCCCACGCCGTGAGATTTTTCTCTCTCTCTTTTTAAGTGGGTATCATGTTTTTGTGTGAGATTTTGTGTTTGTATCGTGATGAGAATTTTTTTTTTTACAAGTTACTAGGTAAGGAGGAACAAGGCGGAATTTTTTTTCAAAATATTTCTTTTCACTTTGAACCTTGTTCTTATATAAGTTTACATCATTTGCCCTTGTTAGTGTTTTTCTTACCGTTAGTCCATATTTTGTTTACATCATTAGTCCTTATTTAATTATATAAATGTAAAAAAAATCTCTCATGGCACCACATTTTGGGGTGCCAACGAGTGGTGCCATAGGAAAAAGTGGTGACACGGCTTGAAGCCATGACACCACGGTACCAAACCTTCTAATGGTAGTGAAAATCATGAAATAATATCATGCATTTATTACAAATGAGTTAGAATGATGCATTTATTACCGTCTATTGTAGTCAAAATCTTGAAGTAATATCATGCATGCATTTATTACACATGGGTTATAATGAAGCATTTATTACTGTGTATTGTAGTGCAAATAGACATACCCGATTTTCACATACCAATCTCGGCCAGAATCCAAACACACCTATATTCCATTTCTTTATTCTATCAAATCACAAATTTTCAATTCACCTCTTTTGATTTCCAGGTTTGTAATTATGCAATTGAGTGTAAATTATGATGTGGGTATCGATTGGATTTTGATTCTATTGATTGGATTTTTGTGGGTGTTGATTTGGATTGAAATTAGGGTTTAGGGTTTTGGGATTATGTGTAAAGATTTGAATTTAATGCGATTAAGGTTAGGGTTTATAATGGGTTTTTGTTAATTTTGAAAAAAAGTTTGAAATTTATGTTTTTGGATTGGTTTTTAGGGTTAAAAAGTGTATTTTTTTGGTTTTATAAGATTTGGGGGTTATGAGAAGTGCTTATTTGGTTTATGCATTTTGATGTAATTGATAAAGGGTGTTTTTTATATATAGAAAAGGTGTTTTTATTAGTAAACTAAGCTGTTTTGAAATAAGCATTTTGATAAAGGGTGTTTGTGATTGCTTTTTTGTTAGTCAAATAAGCTGTTTTGTGTTAATAGATTGATATCGATTGTTAAGCTGCTAGGGTTCTTTTTTGTTCTTTAGAATGTATCGATATGGAATGATTGACTGACGTGTGATTGTTTGTTTATACCCGTATATATGTTAAATTGATAATAGGGTATCTTGCATTATTATGAGAAAGCTGAATTTTATACGTGGAAGCAATAGCCGATGTTTTGTATGTGTTTCAGGCTTTCAGATTTAGCTTAGTCGTGCGTAAATGAATGTTTGTCATGTATTTTTTAACCTTTTGAGATTACTTGATGTGAGGTGTCAGGAAGATAAAACGACATAAAACATAGAACCATGAAAATGGTATTGATTAACTGTCCACGTACTTTGCTATTTGTACGATTAATGATGGTTCAGATCAATGCACCAAATCTTACTTGAAATTGATGGTGGAGATGCATGTTTAGTAATTTAGTCGTCTAAGTTTTTGATTTTGTTCTGAACAGGAGGTTGTGAAAACATGTGGTGCGTTACCATTTGAAGGAGATGTGGATATACCGTGGTGAAGTTGGTAAACATTGTAAAATTCAGTTAACCAACCTTGATCCCGATTCACTGCAAACAAACAGCTATTTACTCAGGTGCTTCTGTGTATTAAAGGACCTTCCCGTCTGGCGTCGGCCATCATTTCCACCTTTTGCGCAGACAAGTTTTACGCATAAGGGGGATTGCAATTTGTTAAATCATGCCTCAAATTCAAAAGCTTTATAATGCATGTAAAGGCTCGTTATCTCCTAACGGACTGGTGTCAGAAGATGCTTCAGAAATTATCCGTTCTCTCTTAGGTATGGTATTTACTTCTCTTCTTTCTCTTTATGATTAATTAGTTGCCTATCTAATATTGAGATTTGTGTAATAGCATTTTTATTCTCCTAAATTAACATGCGTGTTAACTTACCATGTCCATGAGATTTGTAAACGTTATTCAAGTCATTTTGGGTTCCTTGTCAATGAATTAGGTATACTATTTAGGGTGCAGTTTCAACTCATTTAAGTGAGAACGGGTAAATCTGGACTATATTGTAGTGCTACTAGGTCATATATGTATCCAAAAAAGTTATAATTTTCAACCAGTTCTTTTAACTACTCTTCTTGAAAGTGTATGTTTACTAAATAAACGGTTATGGCGGTGCATAGGTGTGTACGTTACAAGAAACGTGTTATATTTTTGTGAAATATTTATCAGTGTATTTATGTGGGAATCATTACAGTACCCCATTGGGATCCTTGCTAAATCTCTCTGTTATGTGTTTATTTGATCTAAAGAAACTTTCATGGGAGATATTGTCTCATTGTAACCTCACTTGTGGCTTACCTTTGCTATTAGAAGCACGTGAAAATTGGTTACATGATACCGATTAGAATAAATTATTTGAAGATGTGATTAAATTCTATCACTTTAACAGGCTTGTTTTGTGTTTTATCACTTAAGTGACTACTACTAGGATCATTTGAATGTTCATACAGTAGTAATTTAGGCTTTTCTGATAAATTGGATCTAAGGGGTGTTTGGATGTGAGTCTGCAAAGTGATTATTACCACTTGCAGAATCTTATCAGATATTGAAGTTATGAATATTTGGGTTAGTTTACATTCCGGATTCATGAATGATTCGTTTTCGTATAGCAACTCCTTAAGTTCTTCAGATCTGTTTGTTTGACCCTAAATGACTAGAAAATTGAAATCAGATTCAGTTTTGTTGGTTATATATGTTTCTAAGAATATAATGATTGATTGAGTGTTAGGATTCAGTTCTCGGGAGATGTGTTAAAAGTCACGACTTCCTACGTGTACTGGTAATTGTATATATAGTTATAATAAAAATATGTAAAATAACTCGCTCTAAGTAAAAAACAAATTATAATTGTGTACTTGAATATGAATTTATATCTCATCCATTAACTAAAAATAAAAGCAAATTGCTAAAGGACAAAATAAATCATGTATGAAATTAAACAATTCAATGAGTTTGCCAATATCATGAGTAGTCATTTTACTAGTTATTATTAATTATTACTCCGTATAAAACGTGTCTTCAATATGAAATACTTACATTAAATGATATTTCAGAATATGTATTTTTACTCATCCTTCTTCTCATATAATCGCGACACGTGACATAACTAACATTTAGCAAAAAAGAGATGATTAATAAAATTGTGTGGTTGGGAACATAAATAGGAGTATTAATGAAATTTATTGCACATGATGGCTTCATAAAAAGTTTATAAAATTATAAAGAAATCTAAAATAAATCATAATGAATATTTATTTCAAGCTTGTGTGACATGAAGAAGTTTAAAATATTGAACATTTTCATACTTTATTGCATTTGAATTATGTGAGATTTCTATAAAACTTGAAAAGGTTTATACATAATTATGTTTATAAACAAAAATGTTTATAAATTAAGTCTTAACAATGTGGTGTTAACGGCTTATTGAATAGTAAAATAACAGCGGAAAATGCAATGGTGGCATAAACGGCTATCTCGAGATATATGTGTAAACTGTGTTTATTGAATGAGTATAATGAGTACAATACAATGTATATATATACTACACATTGGGCCTAATCATGAGCACAGGCCTTTGGGCCATACAAACACGTCTGCTAACAATATGAAGTTTGAGGTACTAGCAGATATTTTGTTTGGAGGACATTGAATTTTGGTGTACGTATTCTATTTTGTCTATCTTGCACGTAACTAGTTATTTTGTCGGGGAAAACATTAATTTTTTGTGTGATCGTTATACCGAAATGTGTCTCTGTAAATTTCGTGCTCATGCATGTGTCAAAGCCAGAAAACACCCACAACACTACCAAATGACGCATCATAATTTAGGTAGTACTAATTTGGAGTTCAATGACACAAATATGATCATGCGAAGAGTCCAAAAACCTGCACACATAACCACAATAAACAACTGTTTTATCATTACTTCCTAACACGTTACAGAACTAACAGTTTAGAAATAAAGAGATAATTAAGTAAGAGGATTAAACAAACTCTACTTATAAAGTCTTTCTGACTTCATTAATGTTTCTTCTTCTTTCTAAAAAGACAGGTATATCCAATCTTCAAACACAATTATACAATCTATCGACAACAATGTTATTTGTCTGGAAGACTTTAAAATTTTTGCGTTGTATTTTCTTTTGTGTGTCTTGCACGTAACAATTGATCTTTTCGGGGAAAACATTTTTTTTCTGGCCGTTATACAAGTAATGTGTTTCTACAAATTTTCGTGCATGCGTGTGTCAAAGCGACAAAACACCTTCAAAATTACCCAATGTCACATCATACTTCCGGTACTAACAAGTGAATTTAGAGTTCAATGACACAAGTATATATGATCACGCAATGAGTCCAAAATCTGTACACGTAACCTTAATCAACCTCAATTTTAATCACTATTTCTCGATGTCAAAATCTAAAAACATAAAATTGGTTACTTTCTTTAATTAATTCAAACAACCACATAAACACAAAATCAAAAAAAGGCAACCAAAACTTACTATTTTACCATTATCATATCCAAATCTTCATTAATTAAAAATTTACTTCACTATTACCTAAACTAGCTATATTAAAAGGGTTTTGCTAAACTCTGCCCACTAGGCAGAGGTTAAGGTGCACTTAATACACACAAACTTTCCTAATTAACCATAAAATGCATTAAATACACATTCAAATATAGTAATTTATAAGTTCATTTAATGTGTATTTAATACATTTTCTTGTTAATTAGAAAAGTTTGTGTGTATTAACTACACCTTAACCTCTGCCCGGTGGGCAGAGTTTAGCAAAACCCATATTAAAAATAGTCCACTAATTTGTTTCTATCAAACTTTGAAAACCTTAATAAAAAGACATGTATCACAATTTTAACAACCTGTTTGTATCCATGTGTTGAAACATGGACATCAAAACTTTAAAAAGCCAACAAAACCTATCATTCAAATCATAAAATTAAATACTATAAAGACCCAATTGTGAATGTTTGAACTCCGATCCTGCAAGCCCATATGCCATACACCACCATACTGCTGAGACTACCATTTTTCCTAACCGCTAATATCCACCATAACCATTAGTATATTGACGCGTTGGATCCAGAAGTGGTCATCATCAGACGCCGGGAGATTCATGTCAAATAATGGTTGAATATTATTATTTGAATGTGAACCTATTAAGCTTTGTTCATTTTCGTTCTCTTCTAAGCCGCGGTTGATTCTGATGGTTTAAAGATTTAAGGGCTCGGCTGAGCGTGGTGGTTCTATTATTTCATTCTGGTTCTCTTCAAAGCCGCTACTTAGTGTGATGGTCTGTCGGTTTGAGGGCTCGGTTGACTGTGATAGTTCTCTTCCTTCATTTTTGTTCTCTTCTGAGCCGCTATGGACTGTGATGGTTTGTTGGTTTGAGGGCTCGGCCGACGGTGTATAGTGACGATTCTCTTCTTTCAACTTGGTTCTCTTTTGATCTGCGGCTGACACTGATAATTTGTTGGTTTGAGAGTTTGGCTCGCTCTATAACTTTTCTCTGCTGCCGAATGGGTGGTATCTAGCTAGTCTTTTCTGTCATGTTCTTGACACGGAGTCTTTCGGCAACACAAGAACGACATTGGCATGTTGATGAGTGTTTTGACCCACTTGGTGGCTGAATATAATGCAAATAATGCATTGGCATCCTGTTCTATGATGTGGATGCTTCTTGGCTACATTTGATGGCTCTGGTGCAACTCTCGCTTCAACTATTACTTGTGCTTCACGTTCAAAATTTATAGTCTTGGTCTTTTTTGAAAATTCTTTAAGTCATGAAGAAAGATAAATTTATTAGCTAATATATTCATAGAGGAATGCATTGTCAAGTTAAACAATGTTAACGTGACAAAGGGAAAAAAAATTTGACCATGCCTTTAATTGTTAGCCAAGGTAAAACAATTGTTAGCCAAGGCAAATTTTTGTTGGTGCACTAGGTCGAAAGAAAAGTCATTACAAACAAAATCAAGAATATAACAATAATGATAATGACATCATCAACAACTTGAAATCCATAACTAATCCATGATATATTAATGTAATTCCAAGACTACAAGCATAACATTCGTTTGACTCAACGACCTAAAAAAACATAACAAGAACATTAAAGTGAAATCTGTTTCTAAAAAAAGGCTAACTACACCGTTATAAGAGCTTGATCGTGGAGCCACCACCATGCCCAAGCTAAAGGTATACAGTTTGTTGCCCAATTCAAAATCTTTGACAATAGTTTCTTGTCCAATTCTGAATTTTAACACTGCAACATAGATTTGATTCCCCGTGAACATCAATATTCAGATGGGTCAAAAGTGACTCATTTTATGAAGAAAAAAAACCAAGTCTAGAAACAAAAAATAAATGGTAACAAAAATAGGATCACGGGTCAGTCGTTACATATTTACCTGAGCATGAAGAATCCAATCACAGCTTGAAATAGGACAAAATAGTGCTAGTGTCTGAATTCAGGTGTAACGCATCTTACTTGTTCAACCTTGTAGCATGGACAACATGTCAAACATCTTAATATAACAAATAGCTAAAGTAAATTAGAACTGTGATTTCAATTATAAGCTTACGGACTGTTATAAGAAAAATAACATGTCCCATCCTCCGCTATATAATACAAGCTTTCCTTGAGCTGGATCTTTAGCCAAAACTCTAAATTAATGACATGTGGCATTTTCCTTGATCCAATGGTCCTAAAGCTATTTACCTTTAAACACTACACGGTCAAACTAAAAACCCCAAATCAAAATCAATTAAACACACCTCCTTTAAATCAACCATTAATTCATAATACGTGAATCAACCAACTTTATTTTGTTGTAAATCAAAATCGGCGCCCTAACAAAAATCCCCCAATATTCAATTTGAAACCCAAACAAAAAAAACCATCGAAATAAACGATTAATGACGGATTAATCTAGAAAAAAGTATTGATTTTTATCCTTAACAAGTCACCAATTAGGATTGCAATTGAAAAATTCGTTTGGAGAATCATGTCGAGGAAATGTGATCTCATCCCCTAACTTGTGTATAAATCAGATTAGGGTTTATGTATGATCAAAAAATCGAACCCAAAATTTAATGTAAGAATTTTTGCTCAATTACATATTGTATTTTTATTCTTATAAATAATTGTTGGAAAATATGTTGATATTAGATTGTTGATTTTGATTTAGGTTTTTTGCATTGATGAAAAAAAGGTAAATTTTATGTTGATGTGTTATAATTTAAATTGAAAATTTTGATGTTGTGTTGTAGCTAATTGATTAACAAGGTATATTATTTATATGGTGATTTAAAGGATTTGATTGTTGATGCACTCAAAAGCATTGTGTTTTTCAGATTCTAAAGCGACACACGTGGTTGTAAGGTTGACTTTTGTTACGCCTTAAAATCTCAATAACTGAGTTTGAGAGCTTGGGTGAAACTGTTTGTGGATTATTTGTGTCAAATAATCATGTAAAAGATAGAGGGAATTGGATTTTATACAAAAGCTTTTGGAGGTTGTGATTAGGACCTAATTGACAGCTTAAGAAAGATCAAATCTTTTAATATATGTTTTTCTATCTTTGATGCAGGACACAATGGTGTGAAGAAACTATTTTTAGATTTTTAAGATAGGAGAAGAAGATGATGAATAGGTGAAATGATAAAAGATTAATGGATTCATATGGTAAAAGAGGTATGTCTTTCACCATATGAACTCATACAAAGTTTAATTACCATCTTTTACTATAAGTAATTCTTTCACCATATGAAACCAATTACCATATGAATCTATACATATTAGTTACCATAAATAAATAACCAAACAGGTTTAGGTTTGTACAAATTAAGTTCATAAACAATAAACAAAGTGATGAAGTACCTAACCCATTGATGGATCGTTATTTTGCAGCAAGGATGGTGAGCATTTCAAACCTTTGTGAATACAAAATTGCTAACTTAACCTTGAGTAACTTTAAATTTATAAGCCATAGAATATAAATGATGCTTATTGTTTTTATTATATGCTTTCTTTTGTTATATTAGTTTATACGTTAATTAGTATTAATGATTAGTGTTGTATAATTCAGATTGAGACCATATACTTTTGGAGAACGAAATGCTTTATAGTAACAGGTATAATGACATGTGAAAAATGATCTATTATGTTCGACAAATATAAGTGATGCAATAATAATAATTTTTGAACTTGCGTATGTCTTAGGCTAAACTTACATGATGTTGTATTATGTTTAGTACCGGTCTTCAAAAAACAAATACTACATTTGGGATATTTATAATACGGTTTATGGGTTATGATCCATTTCTTACGTTCTATTTTAGGTCAAAGAAGAATGCGCAAACACCCCCTGGCTAAAGTAGAACACCCATTCCAAATTCATCGAAACACCCCCTGACCACAACCAAACACTCCCTTACAACAGACATCCAAACATTCCCTCACATCAACCAACAACCTCTTTAGTAGCCATTCGAACACCCCCGAACAACAGCAAAACACCCATCTACACCTGTCTACCTGAAAATCAACCAGAACAATATTGAGATCTAGATTCATATTTTTATAAAGTTGCATTCCCTGAAAAGGAACGGAAAGCAGATCATATGACTGGTGTCATATTGTGTTTATCACAGGTTCATCACAATGTCTTATCTTATTTTTAGTAATGTTATAACTACTACAACAATTCAACATAAAAAGTGAAACTTGACAGATTTGGGATCCGCCACTGGAACGTGGCTATTAAAAGTGCAACATTCAAGAACATTTGTTATTACTACAGCCTTACGTAAGTCTACCTTAGATTGTAATACAAGCTTTTCGTTTATATCACATATGATTAAATAAATTTATGATCTTTACATGTTTGAATATGAAATAGCTACCTTCTTTGAAAGACCCTATTAATTTGCTGATAATGTATTTGTAGTATTTATATCAGTAAGTTGTGTTTGTATCAGTAGTTATGTTTATACAAATTACTTATGAAAGAGCTTATTCAAGTTATGTTTATATGAGTTAGTGATGAAACAAGTTAGCGTCTCAAAAGCATATGGCCTAAAAGGGTCCAGATCCACCCAAACTATATTTACAACTCATTTATAGATAAATGGGATGATCCTCAGTATTTGATTTTTTAAAGCAGGTAATGGGAAAGACTGTTAAGGATAAGGAAGATGAGAAGACAAGAGTTGTAAGGCACGATTGTTATGGATTAGAAACATGCGAAAGGCATTAATTAAAGGCATGCATTGAACTGGAAGCCGGAATTCATAAAGCAATCAGTGAATGAAGAAAGGAACATCGGGTTCAATATAGATCTGGAAAATCCTAATAAGTATGGTGTTGTGATTATGGCAAGTGGTACCAGCATCACATCACTAAACCAAGGTAAATTCTATAATCTTGAAGTACATTTATGACATAAACATGCTATGTGTAATACTGAGTACA
Source organism: Tanacetum coccineum (assembly GCA_026074375.1). Lineage (NCBI taxonomy): Eukaryota > Viridiplantae > Streptophyta > Magnoliopsida > Asterales > Asteraceae > Tanacetum > Tanacetum coccineum. The sequence goes on along the minus strand of BQNB010086270.1, from coordinate 6,537 downwards.
AACAATTCTATATTTCATATTTTTTTTGCATAGTATAATTTTAGTTGCTTAAAAGTGACATCATAGATTCTTGATTTTGGAAAGATGATTTAGATTTCAAAGGTGACGGGAAGCCGTCTATATATACAATTACTCATTTGTATGCCATAGTTGAATCTATCTGAATAAGTATGGCAATCAACAGGTTTTAGAACATAAATGTAATTTTTGAAAATTCAGTGTTTGATTTGTTCGATATAAAAAGTAACCTACAACGATCCATTTCCTTCAAGGTTGGTAATTAGCACCTTCATGTGTCATATTAGTTTCTAATGTGTGCATAAACGACATTGTAACTATTAGCATTAAATGAAAATATCAAGGATGTTATAGCTTAAATCTTTAAACTAAGTTTACAGGTAGTGAAGCTTCTTGCATACATTAGTGATGAAGACCTATTTGCTTAATTTTATAGTTAAATCTTTTATAAACATCACTTTTTTATGAATTTTAAATAACAATTATTTCTTTTAATCTCTTATGAAAAGGCTTTTTCGAAGGTAGCCATTTTAAAGAAATGGCAAAGATGAGCATGAGAGCAGTATCTTTAC
>BQNB010086269.1:0-28241 GCA_026074375.1 Tanacetum coccineum | reverse complement strand
AGGAAGAGAAGAAATCGAAGGTGGAATTTGAGGTCCATTATAGGAAACACCACTTCGGGTAGTAATTGCTTTCACATCACCTTCCGGGTTAGCAATGGTGTTGCTTGGAAGAGAACCCGAGCCCGAAGTAGAAGTGGTATTACTATTCACGAATTTGGTGAGCATGTTTGTTATATTTGCCATTTGATTTTGCATATTTTGCATAACCGCGTCATTAGCTTTGACGTAGTTATCAAAATTGGACTTTGGTGTAAAGTTTTATATACATAATAAAATATACTATAAAATAATATTCCACAAGAGCTATTAAGAAAATTCCCTAAGGAAAATTCACTCTCAAAAATATATAATATAATATATAATATGTATATTAAACCGGGCAAATATGATCACCCGGGTCGTTTTCCCCAACGACTAGTGAAATTGAAACCTCGTTTAAGCTTGGATTCTGATTTGAATAAGCAAATGGATGATTTGATAATCTAAAGTAACAATTAAAATGACGATAAAAAGAATTAAACTATTTGAACTAATACGGGAAGCAAATAAAACACGACAATTAAGCAATCCTACTAAATATTACTCTTAAAAATGTAAACTAAATTTCTAAACCTAAGATAGGACAAAAGAAAATTTTAGGAAAAAGAAAAACATTTTTTTGATTATTTTTGAATTTATTATGAATTAAAAACTAATTTAATCTAATTAAATCTAAAAAAAATAGCAATTAAGTACTAAAAATATGGAAAAATGATTATTAAGCTTAGAAAAATCTAAAATATTATAAAAGCAAAGAAAACTATTTTTAACTATTTTTATTTTAAAATCCTATTTTTAATATTTAAAATAAAAGCTCAAAAATGAAATTTAAAATCTAAAAAGTATAAAAATGATTTTTCTGGATGTAAACCTTAAGCTATTTTTTATAAAACTAAAAATTATTTTTTTGTATTTTTCTGAAACTTTTTTCTATTTTTTATGTATTTTTTAAGATTTTACCTTTCGAAAAATGATTAAAAATAAAATAAAAGCTAGAAAAATATGAAAAATTCAGGAAAAGTCCTAAACACTAGCAGGATTATAAGAAAAATAAGAAAGACCAAAATGCTAAACGAATAAGCTCTCAAATGAGCTTATTAAGCTTGCTTTTTAATAGAAAGGAAAATGAAAACATGTGTAAGTATTAAGTTGTGTAAACTATGGATGGATGAGCTAATGTAGCAAACTGGTTTTAGGAGTTGGTATGTTGTAACTGAGGAGTACGTGGGTTCGAGTGTGGTTGGCATACCCTTTTTGCACTTTATATTTTTTTAAATTTTTTGAATAAACTAAAAATACTAGGAAATTAAAAGGAACTAAAATAAGCTACTTTAACAAACGGGACATAAGCTAAAACTAAATAATAAGCTCTAAAACAGCTTAATAATAAGCTGTGTCAGAAAGTGGGTGTTTGTAATTGTTTTCACTTAAACAACCATATCAAACTCAAATTAAGCTTATTGTGAAAAAGAAAAGGTGTTCTAAAGAGCTTATATGTTGCTTAATCTATAAAAGCTAAGAAATCTAAGCTAGTAGTACTCTTAATCAGCTAAAATTAAGCATGAAACTAGCTAACTCAGTAAATAAGGAATTAAGCACAAAATCTTAATAAGCTATTAAGCTCAAAAGACAAAACTAAACTATAAGCTTCTACAAACTAGTTAAGCTACTTATAATCTCTCTATTTAAGCAATAAAAACTACTATCTTAAGCTAGAATTAAGTTTTTAAGAAACTAAGTATTTAACCTACTGTTTTTGGTGTTTTTGGCTTTTAAGCTGAACTTTGACAGCAAAATTTAAGCTAGAAAATAAGCTAGAAACCTAAAACTAAAACCTAATATGTATTAAGTTTCACCTAAACTATATCCTACTTGAATCTTAGAAGCTAAAACCTAGTTTACCCTAGCTAGGAATTGAATCAAAAGTGACAGCAGGAACTGTCTAGTTCCTACTGATGCAATTGGTAAGATGCAAAAAACTAAAGTGCAGGTATCCTAGTGACTACTACTACCTTAAACACACTCAAGTTAAGTGTGTGAACACAAATCAAACACTAACCAAGTCTTAGATGACTTGGTTCAATAATTTGCACAAGTGAAATTCAAAGTTAAATGCCCTGGGGCAGGAACACTTAATATAAGCTCAAACTTTCTAAATTTCCAAATCTAATTTATGAAAACTCATTTCCTGTTGTTCTTAAGTGATATTACAACTAACTCAAGTGTTTTGATCAAATTAGTTTGACTTTTGCTGGTCAAACAAGCTTGTGCCAAACACCCATTATAGATTTTAACAAAAATGATTAAACTAAGATTAATGAATTCTAACTAATAAACCCTTAAAACCAGATAGTAACTACCTTATATCAAACCTATTAAACACAATTTAACAACTAATTAAGCTAGAATCTATGATCAAAGACTATTAACTAATATTTTTGGTTTTTTAAGCTTTTAATGACAGAAATTTAAACTATAGATCTAATGGCTATAAATCTTAAAACAGATGAAAACTAATAACTATCTAACACAATAAGTTGACTAAAAGCACAAATAAGCAGATACAATAAGCTAATAAGCAATTAAGAAGAAACTAAATTAAGACTAATTAAGCTAAATGATGAAAGTGCAATGAAATTTAAGATAAACTTACTTGAACCTTTAGCTAAACAAAAGGACCAATAATGGCAGCTACAAGCTCTCCTAGCTTATGAATAAGCTAGGAGTAAAGTCCTTGAGAACCCTTCCATGTTTGGTTCTCCTTCCATAAGCTTATAAGTCCAAATCCAAAGGTAATTAGATTAAGAGCTTAGTTTAAGATTTAGATAGGATTAGGATTTAATTAAGCTCCAAAATAAGCTTAGAGACTTATTAGAGCTTATTAAGGCTAATTGACAGATTTGCTTATTGAGAGAGCTTATGACTTAAATGAGAGCTTAAAAATGAGATTTAAAATACTAAAAACTAAATTTCATTAATTAAAGAAACTATATTACATTACTTAAAAAAGGAAATTCAAATCATTTAGGTAAATTACCAATTAACCAAAAAATACTAATTAAGTAGACTTAAAAACGACTAAAAAAAACTAGATGGTGCGTGTGTGAGAAGTGAGGCCTATTTATAGCTGAACAAAGAACCTTCTAGCCCCTTGCCTTCATCAATCATCCACCCTTGATCTTTCTTTCATTGTTGATTTCTTTCTTGAGCCGTTGGATCTCATTTGTGGACATCTGAGGATTGCCAGCATGTCATTCTTTGATATGATATGCTTTGCTAGTTTTGTAGAGAGGGTCTAGTGCAAATCCCACATCTCTTGTGTGCTTTACCATTGCTGATGTGTCAAGACCTTGAGAGAGGGCTTAAGTAATCCTTGATTTGACCTTAATGACCCTGCCATTGTATACTAGACCACTTGAATAGATAATCGCACCCTTTAATTTTCAAAAGCCCTTTTGTTTTGATCGTGGGGTAAAGATGGGGACGATGGGTAAATAGTAAAAACCCTTTGCGCCTTTTTTCGACAGTTAAAACTGTTGGACTTTGGGGAAATTGTAATTCAAGCCCCTCTTTTTCCTTTCTTCCTTTCTAATTATAAACTAGATTGGGAAATTGCAAGATAGGTCCCTGGAGTTTATAAAAAGATAAGTGTGTTAGGGATTTGGGCTTTAGGATCCGGGTAACGCCCATTTGGGGTTTAGAAGGCCCATTAAGCTTTTTAGGGCCCAATAAGAGGTGAGGGGCTATTTTTGGATTTTTGTGAAAGTTGAGGGTGAAAATGGAATGTTTTGGGTTTTGTCTTTTAGTGTTTGACTTTGTTTGACTGAGGCTTGACTTTTCTGGCTTCGGCTTTGATTCTTTGGCTTCTTTTTGTACTCTCTTGATTCTCGTGTCCGTGCTTGCCCGTTTTTGACGGTTTTCTTGTGATTTTAGATATATCCGTACCTGCACACACAAAACACAAATACAAGCATATTTTTGCCATTTTTGGTCTGTTTTTGGGTTTAATTGGGTTATTTTAGGTATTAATGGATATGTGTATTTCTACTAATTATAATATCAAATAGGTTGTGAAATTCTTGGGTTGTTATACAACTAGAGCGAAAACCAAGAAGGGATCGTGGCACAAGAAGAGGTCGTCAATCTACTTCCTCATCTTCTGCCTTCGATCAACCATCCTCATCTCATCTCAACGATGATGATGACGATGAGAATGACGAAGGGACCTCTCATGCAAGCACTCCTTCCCCCATTCGTTATGTCAATTCCCTAACCAATCAAGTTCCTCAAGTCTTTCAAAATCCACCTAACATTAACCTTCACCTTGAACCATTTTACACCCGCCAAAACCGATAATCATCAAAACGTAAGTGCCAATTAAGAGTATGAACATCGTGGTAGAGTAAGGTCAATCGACAAAAGTCTTAGAAAGTTGTGGAGAAACATGAGGAACTGAGCAATGAGGGAAATTACTTTATGACATTATTATCTATAGTAATTTAGTACGTAGTATGGGCAACTTAGCTTGTCATGGATGATCTTTCAATTTTATCATCCTAAACCAATGCTTGCATGCACCTTGATACATTTTTAGTTATATTACAATTACTTTTGCATGCTTATGAACTGTCAACTTTGCCCATATATATGTGCATTCTTGATTGAACTTAGGATGCTTAGTCCTATATGCTTGATTATTATGTTTTAGATGATTCGTGATGAAATGGAATTGACTACAAAAATAAGGGAAAGTTTTATAGGTTTTTAGGAAAAAATGGAAAAATTTCTGTCTCCAAAAAATGGCCCCCTTAAATACTGGGCGGCCCCTCAATATATTTAGGACCGCCAAATATTTAAGGGACCGACATCAGGGGTCACAGATTCTTCTACTGTGACCACTTGATTTTCTATGCAGTTGACCACTATCCCATCTAGGCCTAGCTGATTTCTACTTTTTGATAAACAATTTTTGGAATCTAAAGCTTCAAACCCCATGCCTTACCTCTTGAATCTACCTCTTCCACCTTAAATCATGAACTCTTCTTATTCTTCTTATCATCTTTATCTTCCTCAACCAAAAATCTACCATGAATTCCACAAATTCTTCTTCTTCAAACCCTTCCAAGAAAATCAAATTAACCATAATCCCTCTTAGACAACTATTTGTCAACATCTCTAGTGATGAAGAAGTCACCAATATACCTTCTCCTACCACCACTTCTTCATCTCCAACTCCTCCAAATGCACCATCAAAAACTCCATCAACAAATCAAACTATATTTGAAAGTGTAATGTACTAAGGTTGAAATTCAATCTTCAAGATATTTTCATTTATGCACTAGAATTGTTTTATGTTTAATTTTTGATTTAGGTTCATTTGGATACCAAAGTTTTATTGGATACTAGGGGACTCATCCCCACCCTCCTTCTCCATCTCATCCAATGGATGAGATTAAGTTTCCAATTTACACTAGAAGGGTATTTTTGTCTAATATATATACTTATTTTCTAATAAACTTCTCATTCAATCACACATACACACCTGTGTGTTTTTCTTCATCTTATTATTTTCTCTCTCTATACCATTAACACAAAAACACAAACAACACAAATAGATCTAGATTCGATCGATCATTACAAACAACATAAAATTATGTTCTTCAATTCATTAATCGATCATCTTATCATCTCGTTCTTCAATTTGTTAACATCAGGTTCATATTCTTCTTGTTATGTTCATCCGATCTAATTTTTTTAATCTTTTTTTAGCTAATTCAAATAAATAAGCTTATGAATTAGAGGAGGGGAGAGAAATCTGAATAAGCATATGAATCAGAGAGAGAGTTATGAGAATAAGCTTATAAATTAAAAGAGAGTTATGAATAAGCTTATGAATTATTGTGATTTGATTTTATTGTGTTGAATTATAAGTTAACTTATTATCTTATTTTCATCAGATCTGGTCATTTTATCATTTTTTTAGCTGATTCATGTGAATAAGCTTATTTATGAGAAGAGAAAAGAGTTATATGAATAAGCTTATGAATTAGATGAAAGTTAGTATGAATAGGCTGTATAATTAGTGTTAATACAAATAATGTTTAAAAACGTTATTTATATTTTTTGACCTCTCGATGTTTTGATAATAACAAAATGTAAAAACGTTTACGATAAAAATAAACATTTATAAATTACTAACCGTAAAATTTTATTTCTAAGATTAATCACTTAAGGTATGGATAAACAAATCATTAAACATGATTAGTGATTAAGAAAATATTTTTCTTAAACCTTACATTTCTACATAAGTGTTTTTATAAAAATATAAAAACAAAATATTTATTTATAAAAGAAATGTATTATTAAAATAATAAATTTGAAATCAGATTTTTCCCCCCAAAATGAAAGGTTTTAAAACAGATAACACATTCCCCACAAAAAGACAAAAAGAGGAGTGTAGTCTACGGCGGCCCCCTTATTCAGGACCGCTGCCAGCACAATGGCTCTTTTTGTCTTCTATAAATACTGGGTCACCCCATCTGAAAAACAGAACCTCTTGCCACGAATTTTCTCAGATCTACTTTTCTTTCTTCTTTCTTTCTTTCTAAAACACATATCTTAATCACTAACATACCTTGATCTTGTTTCAAGTGATTAATTCTTTCTTCCTCCCTTCTTCTTCTAATCAAGTGCAAGAGAAGAACTATCGTATTCTTCTACATATGAATTCTTATTAAGTGGTCTCCTTCTTCCTCCTCAAGATAACAAGTCTTTATTATATTAACTTTATGTTGTGGTGTAAATTGGATTGTGTGTAGATCCAATTGTGTAAATTGTGTATTTGTGATTTGGATTGTGTGTCAATCCAAGAGTATATATCTTGTGAGTGTGTAAAGATTTAGTGAAGTCTTAGATTGGTTCTAGCTAAGATTAGGACTCGACATCTAGCTTAGTGTCGGAAAAGAAAGTAAGCGACGTATAAACAGTTTTCTCCACCTAAAGGGAGCTTGTTGACATAGTGAAATCTCGAGTGGAGTACTCGGGGAGTGGAGTATGAACGAAGAGGTGCTTTGTAACATTCCGTATTTTCAGGTCATTTACAATACTATTTAATTTCACTATTTATTTTTTTTCTCGTACGTGTTCGCTCTAAGAAAATAGAATCCACCTTTGCAAAACCTGATCACATGATTGCATCTAGCTCATCTAGGAATAGTTCTAAGAACATGCCAAGATTTAGTTCAAATGACATGGTTCATAATCACTATCTAGATGTAGCTAAGAAAAAGATACAAGAAAGAGATAGGAACTCAACAACTAGTGTGCCTACTTCTGCGAGAATTCAAACCACTACTGATGATAGGAAACCAAACCCTAGGAGCAACAATCAAACATCTAGGAGTTTGCCTGTATCTAAGAGTAGTCGCGTTACGATAACGGCTGTGCCCAAAGCAGATCACTCTAAGAGTTCTAGTTCTTTTTCAGATTCCAAAAACTTTGTTTGTTCTACATGTCATAAGTGTGTCTTTAATGCAAATCATGATGCTTGTATAACAAAACTCCTGAAGGAAGTAAATTCACGTGCTAAGATTCAATCCAATAAGACCACAAACAGTAACAAACCCGTAGATCAAAAGAGTCATACTCAGAAACCTAGTAGACAGATCTTTACAGGACATAGGTTTTCTCCTAATAAGACTTCCGCTGTGTCTGAGAAAACATCTCCTAGATCTGATCTTAGGTGGAAACCCACGGGTAGAATTTTCAAATCTGTTGGTCTTAGGTGGATTCCTACAGGAAAGTTATTCGACTCTTGCACAAGCAAGGTTGACAGTGAACCCCCACATGGTTCAAATGTAGATATCCCTCATATTCATGAATGCAAACAAACTCTGGATGTAAGTGCAGGTACATCAATCAATGTTCAGAAGGAACAAAGTCTTGATTTAAGTGCAGGTACCTTATGTAATGTCAACAAGGAAAATCTCAGAGTATGGTTGCTGAAAAGGCTGATATCTCAGAAACCATTGTCAAAGTGGATTCACAGATGATGATACAGAAAAATGGCGTCAGATCACGTCAGTTCTGACCCCGGTCCACAATGTTCAACAACGGTACTTGAACAAGACAGTTTAAGTCCCGGTCCACAAAGTCAAGAAAAAATGTTCCCAAGTTGCAAACAGCGTCAAATTAGGTTGGAATTGCTATATAGTCCGATGTTCAGTGAATTACTCAATGGAAATTCTCCTGTTGTGTCAAAGTCTTCCGCTGTACATGCTGCTGATAATCCCGATAAACGTCAACAACATAACACAACTCACACTTCTACAACAACCGATGTTGCAGATCCACCTCCATTGAACATTCATTCAACACATCAAACTCCAACTCAAGTACCAACTGTCACTGCACCTGAGAACATTATTCAAGCAGAAACCAATACAGAAAATGCACAATTTGACGACGATGAATTTATCAACATCTTCAGTACACCGGTCAAGAAACAAGTGGGAGACATCGTCTCAGTCAAGCCTGATTCGTCAAATATGCATACTTTCTATCAACACCATCCTTCCTCACAACGTTGGACAAAAGATCATCCATTAGAACAAGTTATTGGAAATCCTTCTCAATCAGTTAGAACAAGACGTCAGCTAGAAACAGATGGCGAGTAATTTGTAATGTTCGCACTCACCAGAGTCGAACCGAACCAAAGAACATCAAAGAAGCCATGGCTGATTCTGGCATGATTAATCTATGCATGAAGAACTTCACAGTTGATCGACTAGTGTATCAGAATAGTCGACAGACCACTTTGCAAAAATGTCATTAACTTAAAGTGGCTCTGGAAAAACAAACATGATGAGGAAAATACTGTCATTCGCAACAAATCTCGTCTTGTGGCTAAGGGATATGCTCAAAAGGAAGGAATTGATTTCGAAGAGTCATTTGCACCAGTTGCTCGGTTGGAAGCTGTACGGTTGTTCATTGCGTATGCTGCACACAAATCATTCACAGTGTACCAAATGGATGTTAAAACAGCATTTCTTTACGGACCTCTGAAGGAAGAAGTGTACGTAAACCAACCAGATGGATTTGTTGACCCATATCATCCTGACAAAGTTTACCGTCTCAAGAAAGCATTATATGGTCTCAAACAAGCACCAAGAGCGTGGTATGATGAACTCTCCAACTTCCTGGTATCCAAAGGATTCTCAAAAGTTCTATTGATCCACTTTGTCATAACTAAACATAGGAAACAAACAGTCTTGTGCAAATTTACGTTGAGACATAATTTTGGTTCTACGAACCCAAAAATATTCAAAACGATTTGGAAAACAAATGCACAGCAAGTATGATATTCTATGATGGGGGAGCCTGAAATTCATTTAGGAATTCAGATCACCAATCCCCTCGTGGTATCTTATAAACCAAAGCAAAGTATGCTCAAGAGATACTTAAAAAGCATGGTAAGACCTCATGTGATTAGCAGTGGTAAACAATGGCACAAAACACCTTGATGCTGACTTAGTGGGGTACTCTGGTGCGACCTAAAAAAAAAAAAAAAACCGAAATATCGGTATATGGTCGGAGCACTCATCGTACCTACCGCAAGTAGACCAGATATTGTACAATGCAACATGTTATTGTTGCTCAGCTATCAAGCGAAACCGACTGAGAAACATCTCACTGCGGTTAAACGGATCTTTCGGTACCTTAAAGACTCCATTAACATGGGTCCTCTGTATCCAAAGACCCGTTTCTAAGAACTAACTGCTTTTCAGATCCGGACATGCGGGCTTGTCTCGATACACGTAAGAAGTACATCTGGTGCATAACAATTTCTAAGTGGTGAATAAGTTAGTCAGCTGGTCATACCAAAAAGCATGACTGCACCTCAATGCAACAAGCCATGAAGACGAGTATGTTTATCATTTATCTGCGTGATGCGACAAGTTAATCCTTTGGTTGAGAACTTCAAGCTCACAGAATGAATGCTTCCACTTTGATAAAATACCTATGTATGTGACGTTCAAAGGCAGCCACTAGCATCTCGAGCAACCATCCAGCACTCACGTACCAAGCACATCGATTTCAGATATCCACTTCATAAAGGAAAATGTTAGAAAATGGTATTGTAGTATCTTTCTTTTGTCGGAACTGAATACCAGTTAGCTGACTTGTTTACTAAAGCTTTGTCGAAGATAGGTTTAAGTATCTTGTCAACGACACGTGTGAGATGATTGACTCCAGAAGAAACTAAGTTTCTGGCAAATGAATCTGCCTCTGATCCCGCAACATCAATATTGTTAATATTTTTTTTATCTCTATTTTTTATTTATGGAAATACAAAAATATAAAACCAACAAAAAGAAAATAGAAAAATATAAACCTAGAAAAACAAAATATAAAATCAAAAAAATTCAAAAATACCAAAAATAACCTTCTCGACATGTCTCTTGGAATCGATAACATTTATGTACCTAGAAATGTTGATTAACATCGACACAGGCCGTGTAAATAAATTTCGAATAGGAGTTTACAAATGCTTTCAAAACATGTCATTTCTAATTTTCTCAAGACTATGTTACATTTCATTGCATAACTCGTCCCGAATGTTATAGGGAAGTGTACCATTCATGCGCTTACTCAAAATAGAAGAGAAGTCTTCATCATGTTTTTAAATCGTTGGAACACAATTTTCTTCAAAAAGAACTTTAATGTCAAATGTCTAAATAAATTTGTGGAATTTTTCATAAAAAGAGGTATTTGTATAAATGTGATGTTCACACTCCCTCCTCGAATATTCTCAAAGAATTGTAGTACGTAGAATGTCTTTTATGTAAATGAATTTCTGAGGGGGAGCTTTTTTAAAAAACAAAGCCTTTTAATGTGTCGGATACATCTCATAAATGTCAATTTTATGTATCCAAACACATTCTGTGAAATTAAAATGTGGAAACTTATAATGTCAATTATTAATATACACTGTTCACTAAGGCTTCTCACTTGAATTCATGCTATATCGTGGTATATTTTTTCTCCCCATGGAATTTTTCATGTCAAATTTTTAATCAATTGGTATTTCAAATACTAAGTGTTTTATTATTTAAAATGAGGGAGCAAACTGTGAGTTAAAATATGTATCAGACGAATGTGATTTTTAAGACTCTAAGTGCAACTCTTCCTTAATGCTAACTTTCAAATCTCGAGCACTTGTAGGGGGATTATTTGAAAATAACAATGTCAGAAAATGATTTATGGTTCGATCCTTTAATACCCAACACCTATAAATTTCACGACGATTCAGAGTCATAAGGTGGTTAGGTTTAGGTATAAGTCCTACGATTCAACCATACCAAGAGGATCTACCCAAGGACACACCATAGTTAGAAATAGCAAGTCCTTAGTATGAATAGAGATGAATGTGTATAAGGTGAAGAATGCCGACTAAGATGAGCTAACACTGAACAAACACAAACTCTTTGGTAAGCATTGAAGGGGTTGAAGAAGAAAAAGAAATGTATGGAAAAAGGGTGAAAATAAAGAAGCGCCCTCCTTACACCTAGGCAGAAACCAAGGTCAACACATTAATCTATCAAAATCACAAATGTTGATTGTTGAATATGAAGAAAGACTCATGGACCCAGTGAAGCAATACACAACCCTCCCCAGCCATTCTAGTTTCTCTCGAAAGAAACTTGTCTCATTTTTCACGAAGATACACACGTTATATATTGACATCTCACTCCGAGATTGTTGAATTGTAATAGGTTGGCAGTCTGCTCACAGCCTCCGAATACTAAAACCAAAAGTGCACCAAATCGAGTCTAGAGCAGAAAGATCAAAGTATAAATTCTCATTAGGACACAATGTCAAAAACACTTGTTGAACACTTAAATTCACAAGCTGTAACAAAGAGTCCTACCATTATCCATGAGATCTGCCAGAACATCTGAGTGATACATAAGTATTCACAGTGAAAGAGATGGAAATCCCGCTTGAGCAAACAATCAAACAAGCTCTTGGTAGTGACCTAGCAAGATTCTATATGAACGAGCTTGTGAAAACTGGAAATCACTTTTGGATCCAGTAAATATTGACGACTTAATCATAAGATATAACTATCTGATTCACTCTTACCGTGTTGTCTGCTTGAGACTTCACCGGTTATGAGAACTAGCAAGAGCATGGTAAATCTAATACATCTTTGATATAAGATCCACTGCATTGACTGAAACCCTGTCAAGGAGATCTTTGAATCTACCGATCAAGTATAGTATATATACTAAATCAAACGGGAAACGGGAGCTAATGCAACCGAAGTCAAGATGAATGACAAAGCCATATTCATCTTTTATTGCTAACTGTTTTATTTCAGGATAAGACGACGGTGTTGCAGCCTCATTCCAGCGAAGTCGGATTCATAAACCACATGCTCATACTCAAGCTTTCAAAGTCAATCATTCAACGTCAAGATAGTTGATTCTAATCTTCCCCACCATCAAAGAGCCTCAAAGTCAAATAAAGAATCATCAATTGGGGAGATTGTTAGACTTATAATCATATGTCAAACAAGAATGTAACAAGTATGAGCATGTTGGTCAAGAGCACAAGTTGATCAAGGAAGTCAAATCAAGATGATTCAAGTCAAGGAGATGATGCAAGATAACGATCTCAAGAATTCAAAGTCAAAAGATAAAGGCTCAAAATCAAGATCACAAAGCATGGATGAACAAAGCCATTACAAACAAGACAAGACCATAACAAGGCAAAGCATAAACGTTAAACGTCATATCTTCAATGTCATCGGTGATACAGAGAAGTTTAAAGAAAGAGACCTCAACATTGGGGGAGATTGTTAGCCTTAATTATATTAAGTCAAACAAGAATGTTATCGGTCTTAGAAAGTCAAACTAGGTCTTGTATTGTAATAGGCTAGTCGGGTTCAACGGGCTTGGATTGTAATCTAATATTGTCCGTGTTTCGGGCTCAAAGCCCAAGTTAAACCAAGCCCGGCCCATTCTAGAAAGTGTTGTTTGCATTTTCCCATAACTTGTAACTCACCACTTCTCTCTAATCTAATCTTCTTTCCTTGTTTCTCTCTCTACTTTCTCTCTCTAAGATTTCTTACTTTCTAGCATCTTGGTATAGAACATAGTTGTGTAATGGATTAACTAGTGGGATAACAGTAATTGTTATCGATTCCAAGAGACATGTCGAGAAGATTCTTTTTGGTATTTTTGAAATTTTTCAATTTTGTATTTTGTTTTTGAAGATTTTTGTTTTATTGGTTTTATATTTTGGTATTTTTCTTTTTCAATAATTATACACAAAGTGATGTTTGATATATCAAGCAGATTCATTTGTCAGAACCTCCAGTTCTGCTAGAGTCAAACATCTCATATCGAGTCGTCTGACGAGATACTTAAACCTATCTTCCGATAAAGCTTTGATAAACAGGTCAGCTAACTGGTATTCAGTTTTGATAAAGAATAATTCAACAATACCCCTTTTAACTTGTTCTTTGATAAAGTGATATCTGACATCAATGTGCTTTGTGCGAGAGTGTTGAACTGAGTTGCACGAGATGGCTATGGCTGCCTTTGAGTCACAATAGATAGGTATTTTGTCAAAGTGAAAGTCATAATCTGTGAGCTGAGTTCGCATCCAAAGGACTTGAGCACAACACACAGATAGAGACACATACTCGACTTCGACTGTTGACATAGAAGTGCAGTCCTGCTTCTTGGACGACCAACTTACAAGCTTATCACCACCTAGAAGTTGTATTTCACCAGACGTACTTTTTCGTGTGTCAAGATAACCTGCGTGATCAGAATTTGTAAAAGCGGTTAGTTCAAAATCGATGTCCTTCGGCTAAAAGAGTCCTATGTGAATGGTATTCTTGAGGTACCGAAAAATCCGTTTAACCTCTTTGAGGTGCTTTTCAGTTGCTCTCGCTTGATATCTTACACAATAACATGTTGCATGTACAATATCTGGTCTACTTGCTGTTAAGTACATAAGTGACCCGATCATGCTATGATATTTTTTTTGGTCTATGGGAGTTCCACTCAAGTCAGCATCTAGGGGTTTAGTAGTCATTGGTGTACCAATGTTATCACATGAGGTCATACCATCGTTTTTAAGTATCTCTTGAGTATACTTAGCTTAGTTAATTAAAATACCACGTGAGGATTGGTGAATCTAAATTCCTAGAAATGTTTTTGGTTATGTGTGACTCACGGTGAGTGCAAACATACACATTTTGTCATCAGTGTCTAGCTGTCGTCTTGTTCTAATTGGTTGAGAAGGATTTCCAAGAACTTGTTTCAATGGATGGTCTTTTGTTGGATGGTATTCTGAGGGATGTCGTTGATAGAATGTATGCATGTTTGATGGATCAACATGGCGAGAAGATGAGTCCCCCACTTCGTGTACCGGTGTACTTGATGAGGTGTAATTTTATACACTTTTTCGGGGTCATTTTACCTTTATAATCATGCAAAAATGTCTTAAATATGTGCTTAATCATTTTCTTTTGCATTTTTAGCATTTGAAAGACATTTGGTAGAAATACACGTGATTTGGATTCAATTTGGGAAGAAAACAGACAAGGTAGCTAACGGGTGTGAAGATTGATGAAAGATCCAAGACCAGACTCTAGAGAAACCGTCTGAATAATCCTGACTGCGTCTGGACTCAAGTGAGACGCCGTCTGAATCATGGAGACAACGTCTAGATCAGCCGTCAAGTTTGAAGACCCAAAGAAACCCTAGCTTGGCGACAGCGTCTGGAAAATGGCGACGTCGTCGCGGCCTGAATTCTATATATACAAACTCAATTCTACATTTTTCATATACACTTTTGATAGAAGAAATTGTCGTTTAGTTCATGGGAGAACAAGGTGTACGAGATTTTGGGAGTATTTTAGGGTTTCCTAACTCTTCTATACTATCCCTAGTTGCTTGATTCATCATAGTGAAGTTCTTTTATCTCTTATCTTTCAATATGTCTTATTGTTTGATATATAATTGTGCTTCTTCTATCTTGAACATGCTAGGCTAGATCTTTTAAGTGTTTGCTTATGATTGTATGTGAATTGGTATATAGACCTTAACTTTGTTGCTTCTTGTTGATGTGTGTGCATGTTTAGTCCCTTATCGTGAGATCTTGGGAGACATGATTGCGAAGAAAGGATTGCACCGGTAATAGTCTTCATACTACCTTACCCGTGTGTGGATGATCCCCTTTAGGTATTAATACAAACGTGTTTATCTAAACTAGGGGCCTTGTAATAGTCGTCATACTACCTTACTTATGCGTTGCTCT
This sequence comes from Tanacetum coccineum, assembly GCA_026074375.1. Lineage (NCBI taxonomy): Eukaryota > Viridiplantae > Streptophyta > Magnoliopsida > Asterales > Asteraceae > Tanacetum > Tanacetum coccineum. The sequence continues at coordinate 12,866 of BQNB010086269.1, read as the reverse complement.
AGTTAGTTATTTCGTAGACGGCATTTTCGTGTAATTCGCCATGCATTAGAATAGTACCTACATATACATCACAAGTGTGACAAGGCAATAGAGTTGGGAGAAGCTACCAAGGATCATACATGATTAAGTAAACACTATTCTCTCATCATACGAATTCCCCTAATCTTAGTTAGTTTAATTTAGTTTTAATTATTAGTTTAAAGAAACCACCTTCAAAACCCGAGATTTTACTTGCTTTCATAAAATATAAAAACACAAAAATAATCTTCTCTCAACCTCTAGTTCTTAGCTATATTCAATTAGGACCTTTACTGACGCCTATTCCCCTAGAGAACGAGAACAACCCCCGTGTCTTGCCTATACTACACTACAATGGCTAGGTACTCTGCCTAGAGAGTTGTAAAACATCTTGTTGAAGTCCTACGATGACCGCATCAAGTTTTTGGCGTCGCTGCCGAGGAATAGCAACTAGTTTAGGTTTTAATTTTATTTAGCTTAGATCTACTTACTAGAATCTTTTCAAGTAATACTTTATTTTCTATCTAATTAACTTTCTTGTAGTCTATCTTTTCTTTGTGGTTTGCTCGTATCTCCCTCCCTTATCACTCATCCTAAAACATCCCCATGACACGTAGCACCATTAGGAGGCTTTTTGAGCCTCTTGGCGAACCTGAATGAGAAATACACCGGCGAAGAAAGGTCGCTCGACGGCATCCACCCAACGAATCCTTAAACATTGCTGGACGAAACCTTTTCAACGAAGGGGTGTCATCATCTGTAAATGCGAAACCTGCCATCACCCCCGTTCCCAAAACCTTACACGAACATTCTCGTCCAAACCAAGCGGGATTCCAAAACTCGATCACTTTCCCCGAAGAGCAAACTGGTGAAGTGTTAGATGCCCATGACATCTGGCTTATCCAAAGCGTGTGCGAATTCCATAGATTAGACACCGAAAACCCCTACGACCACATTAGGCTCTTCCTCGGCATCGTGGATAATATACGAGCCGATGGAGCTACCAGAGACGCATCTCGGCTATGTTTCTTCTACTTTACCCTAAAAAGGGAAGCAAAGAAATGGCTGGAAAGGCTGTCTCCCATCCATGCTACCTCATGGGAACAACTGTCCTCCAACTTCCTAAATAAGTTCTTTCCCCTTGAGCGCACTGCATTTAATTGATCACAGATCCTCCGATTCCTTCAAGATAAAGACGAACCCATCTGAGACACCTGAAGACGCTTTTAGGATCTGCTTCGCAAAACGCCTCACCATGGGATCAAGAAATGGCTTTTAGTCAATTGTTTTACGATAATATGATTCCTGAGGATAAAGGAAAGTTCAGTCAGTTCGTCAAATTCAAATTCACCTTGCTCCACGAAGACGAGGGATGGGATCGTATTGAGGAATTCGTTCAATACCAGGAAGACCCGTAGGATGACCCATTATCTCATGAATACGTCTCACTTGCGTCTGAATTAACAAAGCCTACTATGGATGACCGGCTAAAAAGAGCCCATCAGCAGCTCTCCTACCTCACAACCCCCACTCGCGGGAAATTCCTTAAAAACGCATATCTCATTTGTGATATTTATGGTGGGGCTCACGAAGCTGACGAGTGCGACCAACACATATCACACGAGCAAGTTTGCCTATCAGGTGGCGACATCTACGATGACCCTTCCCTCCTGAAATTCTATCAGAATAACGATATCCCTCCATGGGGAAACTATATAAAAGAGGAAGGAGAGGAGGACCTTCACTGGGTACTTCTATGTAAATTCGAAGATGACATGGCAAACTTCATGATGGAAAAGAAACACCACCTTAATAGACTAAGGGAAATTCTGGACCAATAGAAGACCAATATGTATGAACAATTCTCCCAGGTTTTCACTACCCTCAGAAGGAAAACTTCCCCCAATGACCCAGCTATGGCCATCACAACTCTATCTGGGACCACTATACGCGATCCGCCATACCCCGCCTCTCATACGTCTCCTCTCCCTCACGAACAGGCCAGTAATGATAAAATTAGGAGCAAAGAACCCCTTGTCAATCCTAGTAACAAAACCCAAACATCTCCTACCTATTACCAACCATCAAAATCAGACATCCCTTTTCCCTCTCTGGTAAAGAAGCAGAAAAAAAAGGATGAGGATAAGAAGCTGCTAAACATATTTAAACAAATCCATATTAACCTACCTTTCCTGGAAGCCATGATCCACATGCCAAAAGGAGCTATGGTTCTTAAGGATCTTCTATCACATAAAGAAAAACTATAAAAAGCAGCTTCGTCAGTAAAGCTTAATGAGGAATGCTCGGCTGTCATTCAGAAGGGTCTCCCCTAAAAAGAAGGAGACCCAGGAAGTTTCACACTTCCATGCCTCATCGGACCACTTGCTGTGAAAAATGCTCTGGCAGACCTTGGAGTAAGCATCAACCTCATGCCATACTCCCTTTTTCACAAATTAGGAATATCTGATCTTAAACCTACCAAAATGAGTATTCAATTGGCTGACCGCTCCCTTAAATATCCAATAGGTGTCTACGAGAACCTGTTAGTAAAAATCCATAAATTCATCTTTTCGGTCAATTTTGTGGTTCTAGAAATGGATGAAGACGAGTCGGTCCCTATCATCTTAGGACGCCCATTCTTAGCAACGGCCCACGCTATTATCGACGTACACGATGGAAGGATGAGCCTGCGAGTTGGTAAGGAGACTGTCACATTCAACATCGGAAATTCGATAAGGGGCAAACAACCTTACAGTGATTACTTGTATTGTGCCGATCAGACTGTCAAATTCATACATGATCAGTGGATGGACACTGTCCACCTTGATGGGAAATGGATGGAGACCGATCAAAACCATGAAAAAGCCCAAGCAGTATTCTTCCACCCTAGGCATGAGGTCGAGCCTCTTGAATGGAGAGCACCCGAGAATCATTTAAAACCATCAATCCAGAAATCGCCCAAACTGGAACTGAAGGAACTCCCTGAGCACCGTACGCATTCCTACAAGGAGATGACCAACTTCTCGTAGTCATATCTTCGTCCTTGTCCAAAGATGAGAAATCTAAACTCCTCAATGTCTTGAGAAACCATAAAGGGGCAATTACATGGAGCATCGCAGATATTAAGGGAATCAACTCATCCTTCTGCACCCATAAAATCCTGATGGAAGATGAATACAAACCCACCGTCCAGTCCCAGAGAAGGGTGAACCCGAATATTAAGGAAGTTGTAAAAAAGGAGGTGATCAAACTACTAGACGCTGGATTAATCTACCCCATCTCTGATAGTCCTTGGGTAAGCCCCGTCCAAGTCGTTCCAAAAATGGAAGGGATGCCGGTAGTAAAAAACGAAAATAACAAGCTTATTCCCTAACGCACTGTCACTGGGTGGCGCATTTGTATCGACTACAAAAACTAAACGATGCCACCCGGAAAGATCATTTCCCATTACCATTCATTGATCAGATGCTCGAACGGATAGTTGGCCATGAGTACTATTGCTTTTTGGATGGATTATCGGGATACTTCCAAATCCTCATAGCCCCCGAGGATCAGGAGAAGACTACTTTCACCTGCCCATACGGGACCTTTGCTTATAAACGTATGCCTTTTGGGATGTGCAATGCTCCCGCAACTTTCCAGCGATGTATGATGGCTATATTCCATGAGTTAATCGAAGACACCATGGAAGTATTCATAGACGACTTCTCCGTCTTTGGAAACTCTTTTGATCATTGCCTCCTAAACCTCAGAAAGATGCTAAAACGATGCGAAGAAATCAACCTGGTCTTAAATTAGGAGAAGTGCCATTTCATGGTAAGAGAAGGAATTGTCCTCAGACATAAGGTCGCAGGCACAGGAATCGAGGTTGATAGGGCTAAAATTGATTCCATAGCAAAGCTTCCATAACCCATAAATGTTAAGGTTATACGAAGCTTCTTAGGGCATGCATGATTCTATCGAAGGTTCATAAAGGATTTCTCACAAGTCGCGCGGCCACTCACCTAGCTACTCGTGAAAGATGCGCCTTTTATATTCTCTAAGGAATGTGTTTAGGCTTTTGAAAAACTTAAACATGAACTTACTCAGGCACTGGTAATGATCAAGCCAGACTGGTCATTACCTTTCAAAATTATGTGCGACGCTAGCGACTATGCAGTAGGGGCGGTGCTTGGGCAAGGAATTAACAATCATTTTCAACCTATCCACTACGCCAGCAAAACTATGAACGTAAAGCAAGAAAACTACACTACTACTAAAAAGGAGCTTCTCGCAGTAGTATTCGCTTTCGATAAATTTCGGCAGTACTTAGTCCTAACAAAAACGATTGTGTTTATAGATCACTCCGCCCTGCGATATCTCTTTACCAAGCAAGATGTAAAACTAGACTCATTCGCTGGATACTTTTGCTCTAATAGGTTAGACATCCAGAGATTGTGGACCAATATGGGATGCTGATAAACTCGGCCAGCCGGACTCACTTGTCTAGACTCAAAAATCTTGAACTCAAAAAAACTCACTAAGACTAAAATTAAGGACATGTTCCCCAAGGACAAACTCATGTCAATCTCTAACCAAAGCAATGAACCTTGGTATGCCGATTATGCGAATTACTTGGCTAGCTGAGTATTACCTGTCAGAACTAGCCGCCAAGAACAAAAATTCTTTAGTGATCTTTGGCACTACTTTTGGGATGAACCGTACCTATTCAAACAATGTGCCGACCAGATCATTCGGTGATGTGTCGCAGGAAAGGAGGCATCCCAAATCCTTCGAGAATGTCATAGTGGCCCGTCTGGTGGACACCACTAGGATTGCGATTACATCACAAAAAGTTTACGAGGCTGGTTTTTACTAGCCTAATATTTTTCACGACGCAATAAAATTGGTACAAACACGTGATGCATGTCAAAGGGCGGGTAACATCTCAGCCAGAAATGAAATGCCCTAGAAATACATCCAAGTCTATGAAATATTCGACGTTTGGGTTATCGATTTCATGGGACCATTCCCTTCTTCTAACGAAAACAAGTACATATTCGTTGCGATTGAATACGTGTGGGTAGAAGCCCAAGCTCTCCCCACTAACGATGCTAGAAACGTGGTAAGGTTTTTTTAAAAGCTATTCGCTAGATTCGGGCGGCCCAAGGCCTTGATTAGTGACAGAGGAACCCACTTTTAAATAATACAAATGGAGCGGGTTGAAGAAAGTACGGGGTAGTGCACAGATTCTTAACCGCATACCATCCACAAACAAATGGCCAAGTCGAAAACACTAGCCGGGCAATTAAACGGATCTTAGAAAAAACAATTGTTAACAATCAAAAGGATAGGTCAAACAAGCTTGACGACGCACTATGGGCGTTTTCGAACGGCTTTCAAAACACCATTAGAATGACTCCTTTCCCGGTTGATTTATATGGGAAGGCTTGCCACTGCCGAATTGAGCTTGGAGCATAAAGCTTTATTGGGCCACTCAAAGACTCTGTAATATGGCTTTCTGGATAGAGGCAGGGCGAAATAGATTTCTCTAAAAGAAATGAGTTAGATGAGCTCAAGGCTCGAAGCATTATTGTGTAGCCTTTGTAGCATATAAGATGAGAACAATGCGTGTGGCATGATAAGAGAATCAACCCAACTACAGAATACGAAAAGGGGGACATGGTGCTCCTCTTCAACTCTTGACTCAGGCTTTTTCTGGGAAGTTGAAATTACGATGGTATGGACCATTTACCGTTAGTGGGACATTGAAAAGCGAAGCAATTGAGTTATGCGACAAGTATGGAAATGAATTCATAGTAAATGGGCAACGTGTGAAACCGTACAGCAATGATTCGAAGAATTTTGATAGTGATGAAGACATAATTGTGGAAAACCATGGAGGAATAGGACTCTGAGTCTAGCTGTTGGGAATTATACATTCCTGTATAATTGATTTGATGAGACAAAGTAAATACAAGAATGAAACAAGAATCAAACAAGAAGGATATAAGAAGGATCAAGTTGCAATTAAAGAAGTCTTCAAAGTATGGAGGGACTAAAGTGCAAAAGATAGGACTTCTATGTTAATTAGGATTCTTGTAAACCTAGGAATCTCTAGTATATAAAGAGATCCTAGGTCGTAGAATTAATTGATCCATCCATAGAAAACACAGACTTCTCCAATGAGAGTCTGATTACAAAGTGTGTGTGCTTTGTATATTAGTTAGTTAGTTAGTTAGTACACCATAGTAGTTGGTGTAGCCCCATGTTATAGGTTGGGGTAAATAGGAATCGTTCAATGAAGAAAACCTTGTTTAATAACATCATTGTTCTTTATATTCCGCTGCATGTTTATGATGTTATTTGTAAAACGATCCTAGATGGGTTTAAACGATCTTATCACTAGTTAAAAGACTCTCTAATAAACAAAAGCGTTTATTGGGAGGCAACCTAATCTTTAAAATTCCACATTTTAGGAGTGTCGTATGTTTTAATTCTTTATTGTTTATTATTATTGTTTAAAATTAGTTGTGATCATGCTTTGCTGTGTTTTTAACTTCGTCTTAATCACATTCAAATGTATTTTACAAAAATAAGTGTAAGAGAAAAATCCGGTTTATAAGAACACAAGCCAAGATAAATAATTTAGATTAATTCGCGTCTTGTGTGATCGAGTCATATGATTGTGTTAATAAATTTCGTGGAGTAAATTTTTTTGCAGGAAATACTTATTGGATATGCGTGCAGAAAATTTTAAACCAAAAAAATATTATAATAATAATTCTCTACAGTTAGTGGAGACGGCGTCCCCCCTCCAGTACAGAAAAATTTCAATTTTTGTTTATAAATCGTTTGTATAATTTCCGGAATTTGTACATTGCTAAAAAGATCTGCAGTAAACCACGAACAATTTTAACACATTCATCCTATCTTTTTAATAATAAGTCTTATGTTGAGTCAAAACGTAAAGTATATAGTTGTTTGACTATTATTATCGCCGATTTTACGCTCAGGTTTGTTTTGCACCTTCTCTTTGATTTGCAGGTGTTATTTGTTAAGGAGAAGCCGCGGGAAGTTCTTAGGTGTTTCTTGAGGACAATTCTTGGATGATGATAGAATGCGGGGGGTGCATTATTTCTTCTCCTAATATAAGCATAAACATGGGGACGTATTAGTTTCTTTCGCCCTTTTTTCTCTTCCCTTTATTCGTTTACGGGTACTTTGTAGAACATTAGGGACAATGTTCAAAATAAGTGTAAGGGGGAAAAAAAGCACTTAGAAACTATTCCAACAATTTGTCTTTTGTTAAACTTAAATTGATGAGTTAATCTATCTAAACATAAATTGTAAGGGAAATTTTTGACCCATAATTAAAAAAAAATTATCACATAGCGTGGATGGACACTAAGTAGCTAGAGCGTCTCATTGGATAGGGAATTCTACAACTAGCATGAAAACCCTTCCACTCAAATGAATTCACCCCCAAAATTGTGAGGTTTACGCCTCTAGATCTTTAGGAATTAGGGTATCCACCATTGATGCCCAAGATAGTTTACATCTCTAAGCTTTCTCGAGTTAGGGAATGTACAATCATGTGTGTCTATTCCATCGTTATGGATGTGCATGTGTGGTTTTGGCGCCTTTTCTGGAGCTCTAAGCATTGATATTAAATTATATGAGTGTACCGGTAGTGTATTAAATTCTAGAACTTGCTTTAGTGATGCATTACGAGGACTGTTGTAGTGAGTATTAATAATTTGCTAAATGTAAGTGTCACTAGGATTAACCCATTGTTTAAAACCTATAAGTGTTATTATAGTCACCCCGAACTATATAATATCCACACCTTTGTTCAGCGCTCATTTTAGTGCGAGATCCCCCTAAGTAAAAACCTCAACCATTTCCTTAAACACAATTGTGCCACCCAAAACTTAGGCATACCCCTACATGTTGTACTCAGTTTTAGTCACGTTGTGTTCACCTTAGTTAATTATTGGAGTACACAAGTTGCTAAGTCCTTATCTTGTATATATTGTTTTGAGACGATTAGGATTCATGGAGAATTTATTTCAGTTGAGAATGGGGATGAGAAAAGTTACGCAAGACACACCCAATATGTTTGGCGAGTAGTCTACACGTTATGTTGATCCAACTAATTCGGGGTCATTAGGATTAGTTTGCTTAGGTATGTAAAAATTTCAAGTGTAGGGTTGAGGATCTATATAACCCTTATGAAGTATTATATGTTTGCAAATGGGTCAGGCAAAAGTGTTACACAAATATTATATATATATATATATTATATTATATATTATATATATATTATATATATATATAATATATATATCATTAAAACAAAATGTACGGTACCATTTGCGTTTATCAGTTTTTATTAGTTAGTTTATTTATTCATGGTTCCATATAGGTCAAGAAAAGGAAAAGGAAAGAGTTTGAAGTAGAGTTTTATAGAGTTTGTAATATCTTCCTGTCCCGATTTTTTACTATATAGTCTTTGGACTAGCAACCACCGCAAGTGTATTACCATATGATAGTTGACTAACACTTTCACTCAATCCACCCAAATCGTCACTCTCAAGATGCCATCTTGTTCATTTACATGTATCCCACATATTACACTGTCATAATCCCTTTTAAGTCCTCTTTGATTGGTAACTATTAGTACTTAGCAAGCGGGGTGGCTAGGTTTTGATCATTTATCAAGCATGTGGTAACTTATATGCTATGACTAGGTAATGAGTATTAAATTTTTGATTTCCATATTGTTATATACACTGAGAGAGAGAGAGAGGGAGAGAATCCAAACACTTATTGTGAGGTGCTAGTGTATTTTTCCTGTGCTTCTAGTTACGAGGTCTAATTAGTTGTGCCATGAAGCCTTTAAAGAGTAAGTTGAATGCCCCCGATATCTATCTTGTTAAGGTAGAAAAGCTTATTTGCTTGAGGGCAAGCAAATCCTAAATGTAGGGGTATGTGATGAGGTGTAATTTTATACATTTTTTCGAGGTCATTTTACCCTTATAATCATGCAAAATGTCTTAAATATGTGCTTAATCGTTTCTTTTTGCATTTTTAGCATTTGAAAGACATTTGGTGGAAATACACGTGATTTGGACTCAATTTGGGAAGAAAACGGACAAGGTAGCTAACGGGTGTGAAGATTGATGAAAGATTCAAGACCAGACTCTGGAGACGCCATCTGAATAATCTTGACCGCGTCTGGACTCAAGTGAGACGCCGTCTGAATCATGGAGACAGCGTCTGGATCAGCCGTCAAGTTTGAAGACCCAAAGAAACCCTAGCTTAGCGACGGCGTTTGGAAAATGGCGACGCCGTCGCGGCCTGAATTCTATATATACAACTCCAATTATAGTTTTCTGCATTACACTTTAGATAGAAGAAAAATAGGGTTAGTTCGTGGGAGAATGAGGTGTACCAGATTTTGGGAGTATTTTAGGGTTTCCCAACCCTTCTATACTATCCCTTGTTGCTTGATTCATCATAGTGAAGTTCTTTTTATCTCTTTTCTGTCAATTATGTCTATTGTTGATATATAATGTGCGTTTCTTCTACTTGAAACATGTTAGGCTATGTTGATCTTTTAAGTGTTTGATTATGATTGTATGTGAATTGGTATATAGATTTTAACTTTGTTGCCTCTTGTTGATTTGTGTGCATGTTTAGTCCCTTATCGTGAGATCTTGGGAGACATGATGGCGTAGAAAGGATTCCACCGGTAATAGTCTTCATACTACCTTACCCGTGTGTGGATGATCCCCTTTAGGTATTAATACAAACGCATTTATCTAGACTAGGGGCCTTGTAATATTCGTCATACTACCTTACTTGTGCGTTGCTCTAGTTAGTTATTTCGTAGATGGCATTTTTATGTAATTCGCAATGCATTAGAATAGTACCTACATATACATCACAAGTGTGACAAGGCAATAGAGTTAGGAGAAGCTACCAAGGATCATACATGATTAAGTAAACATTATTCTCTTATCATACGAATTCCCCTAATCTTAGTTAGTTTAATTTAGTTTTAATTATTAGTTTAAAACAAACCACCTTCACAACCTAAAATTTTACTTGCTTTCATAAAATATAAAAACACAAAAATAATCTTCTCTCAACCTCTAGTTCTTAGCAATATTTAATTAGGACCTTTACAGATGCCTATTCCCCTATAGAACGATAACAACCCTCGTGTCTTGCCTATACTACACTACAACGGTTAGGTACCCTGCCTAGGGAGTTGTAATACTTCTTGTTGAAGTCCTACGACGACCGCATCAGTACCGAAAATGTTGATAAATTCGTCTTCATCAACCTGTGCATTTTCTGCTTGAATGATGTTCTCAGTAGCAGTGACAGTTGGTGCTTGGGTTGTAGGTTCAGGTGTTGTTTGAATATTCAATTGAGTTAAATCTGCAGCAACGGTTGTTGAAGTAGATTGAGTTGCTGCAGATTGAGTTGTGTTGGGTTGTTGACGTGTATCGGTTGCATCAGCAGTAGTAACAGCGGAAGACTTTGACACAACTTCAGTAGCTCCATTGAAATATTCATCGAACATCGGACCAAATAACATTTCTAACTCTTGAGGCGGCGTTGTTATTGTCTCATATTCTATAGGAACGTTTTCATGACTTGGGGGATCGGGACCTAAACTGTTATGTTCAAGTGCCATTGTCTGACATTGTGGTGCAAGGCCAGAACTGTTGTGATAACCGGTAACTTTTCCTGGGTTAAGTATTATAAAATATTATGATTTTTATATCGGAGTCTTTTAGTTTCCTTAGAGAAAGCTGTGAAGTTAACTTTGGTTGCCTATTTTGCGTAAAATGGTTACGGTTTAACCGGGTCTTGGCAGAGTCATATGTATCGTAAGAGAATCATTTTGTATTCGTATTTCTGTTTTAGAATGGTTATGAAGTCATTCGGTGCTTTCTGGGAAGTTACCCCGTGTTTAGCAGAAATCGTCACGCAGCGCTTACCGGCATGACAGTAAATTTGAAAATGAGTTTTTATAAGCTTTGGGTGAATTGAATAAACTTATTTAATGAAATATTTTATAAGTTGATGAAACATTGGATAAAACGTGAATCGTTGAGGTGTGAAATGAAAACTATCAGAAAACAGGCGTTTTCGTAAAATTCGGTAAAAGACTGTAACGGTCGTTAAAGTGAAAACTTTAGGAAAATCAAAAGTGTCAAGTTGAATTTTGAATGTTGGAACACTTTTAAAAATGATGGGAAAGGTTCGGTTTAGTTTAAACAAGATTTCGTGTTTTTGATCTTGACTAAATTAAAAAAGGATGTCAAGTAAATACTCTAGATTATTGGAAAACGATTTTAAACCCAATAAAAATACTAACTAAACCCGGGTAACATTTTTACTTAGCGAGAATTGAGTTTTTAGAGAACCCGACACAAAAACGAGACACCCTGAGCATCATAGGATGCTAGCCGGTTAGGGATAAGGAGAGGGAGACACCAAGGCTTAATTTTAGCTACTTGGTCCCTTCATGGTACAAATATTTTGTCTTAAGCCTCAAAACAACAATCCACACCATTTCAAAATCAAACAAAAATTTTTGTCTCTCCTCTCTTTCTCTTCTACATTCGGACGCAACCACAAGGACCAAGAAACACAAGATTTTTGAAGATTTAAAAAGAACACGGGTTAATAATCAATAGTGGGTTAGTGTTAGATAGCTTTGGGTTGTAGAAGAACGATTTGGGTTTACTTGTTCGTGTCAAAAACCAAACCAAGAACATCAAGATTGTAAGTTTTTCTAAATCTTGTTTTAAGTTGTACTTTTATGGTTCTCATAATGTCTAAACGCTAGTTGTACAAGTTGATCTTTGTGAAATCAAGTTTTGAAAACAAAACGAATGGTAAAAGGGTGTGTTCGTATGCGTCAAAAAAAAGAAAAAAGAAACAAGGAATGGAAACTTTTAAATTTTGGTTGTGGTAGTAAATTTGTTTTGATGTCTAGTGCTTATTTGGGGCTTATTTCAAAATTTTCTTAAAAATAAGCTAGTAAAGGAACTTATCTGGATTTGGGTTATGTGTGTTGGGCTCGGCCCAACCATGGTTATGGTTTTGGGCTCGGTTGCACTCGGCCCGACAAGAAAAGGGCTTGGCCCATTTGATTTTGGCTTATTTTTGAGCTTATGGCTTATTGTTTTCGGCTTATATTTTTGAGTTTATGGCTTATTGTTTTCGGCTTATATTTTCGATCTTATGGCTTATGGATTTCGGCTTATATTGTGAGCTTATGGCTTATTGAATTTGGCTTATATACTCGAGCTTATAGCTTATTATTTTAGGCTTGTATAATGGACTTATGGCTTATTGGGTTTCGGCTTATATAATGGACTTATGGCTTATTGGGTTTCGGCTTATATAATGGGCTTATAGCTTAATATTTTCGGCTTATATAATGGACTTATGGCTGATTGGGTTTCGTCTTATATAATGGGCTTATAGCTTATTATTTTTGGCTTATATAATAGACTTATGGCTTATTGGGTTTCAGCTTATATAATGGACTTATGGCTTATTGGGTTTCGGCTTATATAATGGACTTATGGCTTATTGGGTTTCAGCTTATATAACGGGCTTATGGTTTAAATGAGTTTCGGCCCATTTGACGAGACATATTGGGTTTCGGTATATAACTTGGACTTTTAAAATAACTTGGACTTTTAATATAACTTAGACTTTTAAAATAACTTGGACTTTAATATAAGTTGAGCTTAAATATAACTTGGACTTTTAAAATAACTTGGACTTTAATATAACTTGAACTTTTAATATGACTTGGACTTTTAATATAACTT
>BQNB010086268.1:0-28242 GCA_026074375.1 Tanacetum coccineum | reverse complement strand
AATATAGAAGCATAGCGGTTGTTGAGAAGGAACGTACCCGTCACGATATTGGAATCTGGGTTTGTCCCTGCACGTCCCATCACATACACTTTGGCTGGAGCCCTGTCATTACCAACTTGATTTCCACGGTTTTTGTTGTTCTTCAGCTTTGGGCATTCCCTCTTGAAGTGTCCTTGAACTCCACACTCGAAGCAAGTAGGTTTCTGGCCTGACCCAGTGCCCCTCTGATTGTTAGCATTGTTGGCATTTCCCGCACCCCTACAGTCACGAGCAAAATGTCCAACTTTGTTGCATTTATGGCATTTTGGAGCACACAGACAGTCGATACGCCACCCCGAAGAGGCCTCATTATGAAACTCCCTAGTAATATAGCACTTTGCTTAACTAATACCACATATAGGTCTATATAGTTCAATCACCATCTAATTGTTTTGGAAAAAATTGCGTTTAATAAGTTAAAACGTTTATAATTATCGTTGTAGTAAAACCGACGTAACTTTCGCGTTTTAAGTCCGATTTTGACGTTTCTTATGCCCACGCTGTTGGGAATTACGTTTTCCTAACTTAGTACCGACAGTATTAATAGTTAGTACTGATAGTGATAGTTAGTACTGACAGTACAAAATGTTAAGCACTGATAAGTTAGTTAGTACCGATAGTAGAAATTAGTTAGTACCGTTTAAGAGATATGTATGAGATATTTTAGGAAAAGATATGTACGCGTTTTGTAAGCCTGTTAGGGTTTATCCTTGGTCTATAAAAGGATCCCTCTTGGCATAGTTAGGAATACGAACTCAATATATCTCATAACAAAATCATATCTCATAGTTAGTAATCTGTAATCATTCAAAGCAGATTAATAGAAATTATTATTTAGTTTTTCATTGTTCTTCTTAGTACTTGTGTTAAGATTCCGCATTAACGCATAGTATTCATAATCAGTGTTTCTACATAGTCAACTGTATTTATACATCTTGGCTATCATCCTTAATAGGCTGCAGAGATCTATTCACAAGGGACTCTCAGTGTGCTTGTACAGTGGACCTTTGTATCCAAGCTTAATGAGAAAAGCAAGTGTAGTATCATCATCTGGTACATCAGTGAAGTTTACACCTTCCACTCTTTGACAGATATCAAGAATTGTCCTAAAGACATCAGCATTGACCACACACTTCTTGTTGGCTAAGAGGAATTCATAAGAATCCGTACCTTGAACCTTCTTGATAGAATACCAGAACTGATGCATAAAGATTTCTGGGACATCTGTAGATATAGTGAACGCCTTGAAGCACGAGGAGTTCTTGACAAGATCAATGACCACTTGAAATGTCTCTTCTTTCTGTGGCACTATGGTTTCCAGTCTGACATTGGTAGAGCTAATCTTAACTCTCTTAGTGAATGGAACATATTTTTCATCACGAGGAGCAACTTGTTGTGTTTCTTGATGATTCATGATTCTGCTTAAGAATTAACAAATACAGTTTATATACACAACATATATATTTTACCGATTAGCTTGGTTCTCCTTGATAATATGATTGATCTATGATTAGGTTTTATAAACATGACAAAATTATTACACTCTATGAATAAGTCAACTAAGGTCAATAGTCCAAGTCAACTGAAAAATCAACAAGACATTTTCAAGGGAGCTTAGGACACACATTCAATCAGAGAGCAGATAATACATAATAGAAGTACATATATGGCAAGATATGAAATATGACAAATTACACAAGAAATACACAAATTTTAAAAATTTTGGGCAGAGTTTCTTTTCATTAATATGTCATATTTCACTTGGAATATGTACCTGTACATGTTTAGCTTAAACATGTTTCGCTCAGAAAAATTCAAACATATTTCTCTTAGATAAACCTTGCATGTTTCGCTTAGAACTGTCTGATATGTTTCGCTTGGAATGAGGTAAACATATTTCGCTTGAAATGAGTGAAACATGTTTCGCATGGAAACATGTTTCGCTTCATTCAAGCCAAGACGTATTTCGCTTCATTCAAATCTACTTAACTCAAGTTTTACCAATTAAAAACCTGTAATCACTTCTAACAATCATCACAAATACAATCATAACATCACATAAACAATAAAAACAAGTTTTGAACCACTTTTTAGACGTGATAAATGAAATTTGAGTACACAAAGGAGAGAAATACATGACAAACATGCTAAGAACCTTTTATAGGACATATTGTAAACACAAAGGGGTCTATAACAGTTTGAAAACACATTTCACGCCTTATGAGCAAACTTATTGCCATTCTAATTATACTAACGCCCTAAATTCAAACTTTACCACATAAAAGAGCATTTAGAAAGCACAAGCATGTTCTAATAGCACAAGGACACTCATACAACACCTACTTAACACAAACCCACAACTAATCTATCACATACACATGTTTTGCTTAATTCATCCTACAAAAATCAACATATCTCACAAATGGTTGAGAGATATCAAGAACTGTCAAAACATATCAAGTTAAAGATCAAGATCCAAGATCACAAGCATGCAAAAGTATCTTCAAAAGAATTCCCAAGAATACAAGGCTCCAAGACTCAAGACATCATAAAAAGTGATCCACAATTCAATGACCACCCCTTAGGGGGAGATTGTTAGTCGTGTTTTTTATATAAAGTGATGGTCATTATATATTCCCGAGCCTTGTATAGGAAAATATAGTTTACGGGAATTCATTTAAGCTAATTGGGCCTAGGTGTCGGGCTAAAGCCCATTAGTTTAGTCCATTAAAGGCCCAAACGATCCAACAAGGAGTCCATACTCTTTGTAGTACAAATACAACCCTCGTAGCATGTTAAGAGGGTGTTGCTTCTCATTTTCTCATAATAGAAGTCACCATTTTTCTTTCTTTTGTTTCTCTCTCTAGTTCTTTCTCTCTCTAAGATTTTCCCTTTTATTTTCGTGTGATGTGGTGATGAAATGATAGCCTAACAAAAAGATTTTTCATTTTTTTTAAATTTTACAAAAAGAAAATATAAAAAATATAAAAACCATAAAAAGAAAATAGAAAATTAAAAAATCAGAAAATACAAAAATATGTTTTTTCATGACATGTCTTCTGAAAATCGGTAATATTTACGGCTTTAGAAATGTCATTCAATAATGATACGAAGCTATAAATAAAGTTCGAGCAGAAGTTCTAAATATTTTCAAAACATGTCATTGGCTTACAGTTATTCCAGACTGCAACCCGTTCTTCAACTTAAAGGCAAGTATTTTGTCAAAAAGAAAACTTGACCTCATAACGGGAATTAATTTTCTCGGGCATGATCTACTTAATGATTATGCAAAGGCTTGTGTATACTTTGCTACACAACCCAGGCTTTCTTTCAAATAAATGTACGTATCAGTGCATTTATTTGTGAAAAATAAGAGAAATCTTATTTATGCTGTAAAAGGTGTTGTATTTCAAAAACATATCACTCATCTTAGTTTCTAATCAGAAAAAAATTTCAAAGAATTTTCTATCACTCAAACAATGTCTACAGCTTTTTAAATAGAAAACGGAACATTATTTAAGGAGAAGAAATGTTTAAATTCTTTCAAAAGGGTCTTTCAAAAAGTCATCAAGGAATAAACGAGAAAAGGTTTTTAACAATAACGGATCATCAATTAAAGGGAAGTTAATGTAATTCTAACTCAAAAGGGCTTAAGATGTTATATGTTTTAACTTTTAGGGACTAAAAGGCAAAATCTAGGACTTAAATTCTAAGCTTGTAACTTAAGGGACTAAGCTTGCCAATTCTAAAAATTGTTTAGACTTAGTGGTAATAATTAATAGGAAATAAAAGGAGTTACAAACTTGAGGGACCATTTCTGCCATTCTTGAAACATAAAACGGTTAACACACTTTCACTCAAACACATTCCTCACAAATCAAAACTATCAAACATATTTTCCTTCTCAAACACAATTCGCACAATTCAAAGCTCAAAATCTAGACTCGTTTTTACTTTAAAAGGTATGAAAGAAACGTGTTCCTAGTCATCTATACATCACTCACTCAAAGAGAATTATATTATTTCATTCTTATTCACTTGAAAACCTTTAATTTCTAATTAGGGTTCATAATATTGAAAGTTAAAGTTAGCTAATTATTGTTGGGGGTTTGGGTAGTTATGATATCATTAGTACTCGCCTAAAACAGTTTTAGATATCTCTAACTAGTTCGTGTGATAGAATGATTTTTGTGTAGAAGAATTATGCGAAATGTGTATGCTTGGTCAAATGGTTGTGGGTGTGTGTTCATAGGCATGATATAAGCATTAATATACCGTTGTAACCTGTTTTAATCTCCTAGGATATCATAGGCTTGATTCTTGGTGTTCTTAGGTACGTAAATAGAAAAAAGGGTATGAAGTAAGTATGCGCTTGTTTTGGTATGTGCTTAATTACACATACCTTTTACCTATAAAAACGAGCCTAAATGACCAAAAACGGATATAAAATGCCAAATATATGTGTGTTTTGTGATTTATGATGTGCAGGTAACGGATATTCACTAAAGGATAATAACGAAGCCAAAACCGACAAAACCGAACACGAGAATGGAAAGATCATGAAAGATCGAAGCCGAGTCATCCCATTAAGCTTTTATCAAATCAAAAGCCTAAAATTCCATTTAATTAAAGCCTAGTCCAAAACTATATAACTAGGCCCAATCCAAAAGCCCAACAAATACACTTAACCATAATCCATTAAATTTGTTGCATCGTTAGTCCTTGAGGACCAACATTGCTAGTCCTTGAGGAATAACACTGCTAGTCCTTGAGGACTAATACTTCTAATCCTTGAAACCTTTCACCATTAGTCCTTGTAACTTTTCACCACTAGTCTCTAAATTTACACCAATAGTCCCTAACACATTACACCGTTAGTCCCTCACCCTTGACCCCGTTAACCCCTTTATCCTAAAAACATTATCCCGCCAAATCCCCCCATGTCACTGTTCATCCCCCTTCCCCAAAAACCCATCACTATCCTTGTGACCATGCACCCCAAAAGTAAACCCCACTTAACCTTATTCTCTCACAAGAAACAAAGCCACGCTGGCAATCCTCTACTATATGATTGGTTTATGGGACAATGACAAAATTCAATGGCTCAGATTGCAAGCCTTAGAGAGCAAGATGAATCAATGGCTATGATGAAGACTTCGACACTCCTCACATAAGAACCACACCTCTTACAGAAGTAGCACAAGAAGATCAAGACCCAAGCTTCTTAGTTTTTCTATAAATAGTTTTAGGTTTCTCTTATAAAAGGGAGGAGGTGTAGTGTAGCTTTAATTTTTAGCTTATTTACCAGCTTATTTAACTTATTGTACTTTTATTTTCAAGCAATGTACTCTTTTAAGAAGTTTTAATGAAAATTCTGTTTTAAGTTTAATCATCTTTCAATTCTTTTTAAAGCTCATTTGTTATCTTAAAAGTCAATTTAAACAAGCTCATATAAGCTCTCTTATATTCCTGTGTATCTTATGTAAGCTTTTTTAAAAGCTTATCTAAGCTTTCATATCAAAATCACTCAAAAATTACCACGGCTTACTAAATGGATGATAAGCTAGTAAGGGATGGGCTTATGGGTTTACTAGCTTGTGAAAACAAGCTAGAGCTTGTTGATAAGCTCTTGTGAGCATGTTGATACCCTTGTTTGAGCAAAAGGGTCTTGTAAGTTCACTTTTTGCATTTTAGCTTAAAAATCTGTTTGCTTATTTAAACTGCTTATTTTTTGCTTAATCCTTGCTTATTCAGTCTTAATATAGTTTATTGAATCTAGTTTAAAGCTTAGTATAATATGTTTTTAAGTTTTATAAAAGTTTTACTCAAAACAGTCTTAGAAAATCCAAAAATATGCATATTAGTTTAGCTTATTGTCTAGTGCTTAATTCTCTAAAGTAATTGCTTCTTTGTCTTTAATATCACTTAAACTTCATCTGTTTTCAGTTTTTAAAAGTTTTCAAGATCTGTTTTAAGCCAAAAGTTGTTTTTAAGAAAATAAGAGAGTGTTTGGTTTAGGCAGTAGAAACTTTTGTTTCTACTGTTTGATTGTTTTTTACCTTTGAAACATGTGCATTGAGTTTTAATTCAGTATTGTTAGAAGTTTTTGGGATGTTAAAATAAGTTTTAATAAGTTTTGAGGTTTGGTTTATAATTATCTAAGTCTGCTGTGTTTAAGGTTTTAATAATTCTGATTTGGTAGATTTGGTTAAGAAATGCATTAGAGCTAGGTTTTGATGTTTTGATTTATGATTTTACTGCATTAGGTTTAAGTTTAGTTGCTTTAAGAATTGCCTTCAAGGTTCTGGGTCAAAACTGGTTAATATTGCTAGTGCATTTTGGTTCTTTAATGTCAGATTTTATAGGTTCATTAGAGGTTTAAGATTTAGGTTAATTTGTTTTAAATTGATGTTTTGAGCTTTTCGGAGGATAATCTCATTCTGTATTGAAGTTTTAGCAACTTAGGAATAGCTTAAGTCCATTAGATGTTAGCTTAAAATCTGCCTTTCACTCAGAAAAAAACCAAAAACATTAGTAGCTTATGCTCCATTTTCATTTAGCTCTTCTAGTTTATTTTCTTAGTCAAATTTGCTTATTTCTAACTATAAGTGCTTATTAGGTGTAGGTGTTAACTTGTTTTAGCTTATTTTGTTTTTACCTTAGCTTGTTTAGTCTTTAAAAGCCAAACAGTTTAAGCTTATTATGTCCAATTTTTTTAAATAGTATACTGTCAGTTAGATTTGCTTATTTCTAGCTTATTTTCAAGTTTTATAAAAAGTTCCTTTTTTTAAGTTTTCTATTTTTGCTTATTTTATAACTTTTAAAAAAAAGAAAACTAAAAAAAATGTTTTATAAAAAAGAGAGGTCACGGGGGTTGAACCTGTGACCTCTCCTTCACACACCACCACACACTGCCAACTCGCCCTTGGGTCTTTTTCGTTAAGACTCCCACCCACATTTCTTTTATTACCTTTTTGCCTTATAAGCCTTTCAGCCCTTTTTAGCTTAATAACAGCTTATTTCAATAAGCTGTTTGTACCCTTTTATTTTTCTTAAGTTCTAAACTATTCAAAGGACTTTTTCTTGAATTTTTCAGATTTTTCCAATTTAGTTTAGTATTTTTAATTAATTTTTTAGATTAACACTGTTTTTAATTCATAATAAATAAAATAAAAATAAAAATAATGTAATTCTTTTTTCTAAAATTATTTTTAATCATTTAGGACTTCTAAAAATTAAATTTGCTTTTTTAGGATTAAAATTTGATAATTTAGATTTTCGAGTCGCGTTTTTAATTCCCGTTAATGTTTTTTGTTTAATTCTTTAATTGCTTTTAATTGTTTGCTTTCCGTTATTTGTTTTTACATATTATTAGTAGAAATAGAATCCCAAATCAAAAATTTGATCATTCAATCACTCGATCACGAACTTAACCTCGATTTTCAATTCACGCCTCGTCGGGAAACGACTCGGGAAGGTTTTGGATTTTACTTTGATCAAAAGTAATCTTCTTAAAACCCTTTTGGAATACTTCTCTTATACTATAATTTGGTATTTGGTATTTTAGTTATATATATGTATATATATATATATATATATATATATATATATATATATATATATATATATATATATATATATATATATATACACTAAGGAATCAATATCAATTTTTGGTGCCGCTGTCGGGGAGGTTGTGAAACGATTATTGTGTACGTTTGAAGATTAGTGATTTGAAGACCCTTCCCTCGTGAAGTTATCGTGTCGGGATTGGGGTTTATTTTCGTCTATTAGCTAGTTTATAATCAATAATATCATATAAATTGTAAAAAAACCAACGAAAACGACCGTTGTCTCACTTGTGAAATCGGTTCACCTTTGGATTACAAACTATAAGAGAGGTATAAGGAGGGTTGATCCTATGATTTTCGACCCAAAAGGAGAAGGTTTTTAAAATTCTTCGCGCTTACCCGCTCCTCCGCTTCTTTGTGCGTTTTCTAAAGAGCTACCGCGCACCTTTGACTATCGGTCCCAAAAATATTTTTCTTTTATATTTATCTTTCATAAAAAATCTAAAAATAATCTTCTTATCCTCCTATTTGTTTAATTCTAATGTCGTCATACAACCGACGTGGTTGTTTCAAGTGTGGAGGTCCGTTTGGCAGTTTATTTTGTCGACAATGTACTTGTGGGGAGTGTAGGAGAAATTATATGGATGAAGTATGTTCTATATGTTGTGTTAAAGCTGGAAATTCATTCGTCGATGATCCAAATCCGAATTCTTTCAATGATTCTCTAAACTTTTTTAACCACCCTCCACAACCCCAGATGTATTCTTGTGAGTTATGTGGAAACGATGCTCATTATGGTTACGATTGTCTACCACAAGTCTCGCTTGTCTATGAGCTAGAACTGGATTACAATCAAAACTTTGACGATAATTTTTCACAAACTTCACCAAGTTTTCCACAACAATATCTTTGTTGTACTCGTTGTGGGGGTCCTCATGAGACTTGTCAATGTCAACAATTGATATTCTATGAGCCAAAACCTTGATACAACCAAAACTTTGATGATATTTATCCACAAAATTCACCTAATTTTCAACAACAAATTCTTTGTTGTGAAAATTGCGGGGTTCCTCATGAGAGTTATCAATGTCAACCGATGAATCAAAATTATTATGATCCTAATCTTTGCTATAATTTTAATTCTTCCGGGTTTGACCAATCTCAACCCCCGCAATATTCCGTCACTCATCAAACTCCTATGGTGGAATTGCTTCTTGAAGAGAAACTTTCTCAAGCTTTGCAAGCTCTTTGTGAAAAGTTAAATAAAAACGTTTAAGAAAAGCAGGAAGAAAAGAATGTTCCAGAAGAGCAGGCAGCTAAAGTTAGTTCTCAATATT
Organism: Tanacetum coccineum; assembly: GCA_026074375.1. Taxonomy (NCBI): domain Eukaryota; kingdom Viridiplantae; phylum Streptophyta; class Magnoliopsida; order Asterales; family Asteraceae; genus Tanacetum; species Tanacetum coccineum. Next base: position 19,295 of record BQNB010086268.1, on the reverse strand, counting down.
GGAAGCCTCCTATTTTCTTTGATGACGAAGATGACGATGACGAGGAAAGTTCTATTCCTTTGAGAGATCTTATTTCTGAACTTCCTTTGTCAGTTGCAATCACGCCCGACTTACCGATTACGGACTCTCTCATAATGGAGGATGAGCATCTTGACACTATTCCAGAAACGGAATCGGAGAAAGAAAATGAGTCGAGTGTTAAGGACTTTAACCTAACCCCAAGTGAGTCCGAGGATTTATCTAAGGATTTATCCGATATTGAAAGTGAGTGTGATATGCCCGTTTGTGATGATTTTACGACTTTTTCTAATCCTATCTTTGATTCTAACGACGATTTTACCTCTAGTGATGATGAGTCACTTTCTGATGAAGCCGTTCCGAATGAAAATTTCAAAATTTATTCGAACCCTCTTTTTGATGAAGAAATCATTTCTACTAAGATAGATCCGCATCACTTTAATGCAGAATCTGATCTTATAGAATCGTTGCTTAATCGAGATACTTCGATAGGTTCTTCTCCTAAGTTTGATTCTCTTCTCGAGGAGTTCTCCGGTGAACTCGCTCATATCAATTTGATTTCTCTAGAAATTGATGAAGCCGACTTTGATCCAGAGGAAGAAATTCGTCTTGTTGAGAAATTGTTGTATGATAATTCATCTCCTCGACCTTCGGAAAAACTTAATTCTGAAAATTCTGATGTTGTAATCGAATCTTTCTCTCCATCTCCTATCCCCGTTGAGGATAGTGACTCTCTTATAGAGGAGATTGATATATTTCTTGCTCTGGATGACTCGATACCACCGGGTATTAAGAATGATGATTAGGACTCGGAAGGGGATATTCTTTTTCTTGAATAATTGCTTAACAATGATTCCCTTTCCCTTCCTGAAAATGAATCATTTCATTTTGATCATTATTATGATCCATCATCTCCTCATCCTCCTGCAAAACTACCGGATGATGATGTATAACACCCTGTGTTTTCAAGTCATTGACGACGTCGATAAATCCACAATGTACCTTTTGTATTGTACGCGTTTGCTTTAAATCGTAAATGTTAAGCTAAATCGCGTAAGCTAAAAAAATTAGCGTTCAATGTAAACGGGCATCAAACAATTAAAGCGTTTACATCAATCAAGTATTAAATAATTATTTTGAGAATAATTATGATCCTTGTTCATTTTATTTTTATCGGATACGTAAAGTGTATACGTTTCGCGATAAATTGCGTTTAGGCATTCCCGGAACCACAAAAAAATATTTCTGCGCTTCAACAAATACCCACATTTATACCCAATACTCAAAAATCATAAAAATATATCATATATATCTTTGTTTGGCCGAATTTGGAGATATGTATCCAAGAAATATCTCAAAATCTTACACTTGGTCAAATGTACCTCATTTGCATTAATACTTAGCCATTCCATGTTGGTTTGACCAAAGACACAAAAACATGAATCCTTGAAATCCTCTTGATGTTGGTTGAACACTATACTTACCTTTTTGACCATTGAACCATATAAGGCAAGTAACTAAGTAAGAGGTAACACATACAAGTAACACTTAGCCAAAATTCAACAAAAATCACACCCTTTTGCTCTCTACTAGGCCACGACACAAACCAACCACAATACACAATCCATACAAAATTTTATAAAACCTATACACTCCTACACACATCCATCCTAAGATATTCTAAGGTATTTCCAAGCATTGGCTAAGCATTTCCAAGTATTAATCAAGTGAAAGGAAGCTAGGGTTTTTATTAAGAAAACAAGGGTTTTCTTAAGTGCAAGCTTTGGATTTTTATCTAAACAAGGGTTTAGATTACATTGATCATCATCATCATACATCATAAGGTCATCTAGAACCCTTTGTGTTCTTTCAATATTCATTTTATGCATATGTTAGTTCTATTGTAGCTTGAATCACCATGTAGGATTTTTAACATGAAAATAGAGTTTTTACTTGTAATGATCATTTTGCACACTATTATATATGTTGAGATATTGCTAATATCATGTTAAAAAGGATGAAAAAGTATTGTACCATATTAAGTTGGTGTAAAAATGATTAGCTACAAAAGTAGTAAGGTATAAAAGCAAGGTTAAAAATGGATTCAACAAGGTCACTCAAAAATTCTGTCCAAAATTCGTATATATAACACATTATTTTATATTTTTATAAAGTAGTATGATTCACGACGATTCCGAAAACGCCCCCCACCCCCCCCCTAAAAAGGTAAGAAACTTGTCAAAGGTTTTATATCGAAAAAGTATAGAGCGGAAAAGATGGTATATATTCGAGGTATGAAAATCCAGCATTTGTTAAGTTAGTGGTTGCTGTTAGGATTTTAAGATGGTATTTCCGGCACTTTCGAGTCCGTTTCGGCCTTCGGCCGAAACATGAAAGTCGTTCGGAAGGTCGTTTTACTTCCCCGCGAGGTTCTTTAAGTCTAAAAGCGAGTGATAACGAGTCGTAAGGCGGGGGCAAAAATCTGGCTTTTTGGTAATTGATACACTGCATCAGATCTGATGCGAGTGCTTTTTCGCCCATTTCGGTCGAGTTTCGGGTCTCGGACAGAACTGGAAAGTTGTTCAAAATATCGTTTCGCATAAATTCTCTTTAGAACCCGAGTCATGAAAATGTGATTTAGTGGGTCATTATAGTCGGGTCAGACTTAGAAAATAACCACAACACTACCAGTAGTAACCACAACACTACCAGGAGGAACCACAACACTACCAGGAGGAACCACAACACTACCAGTAGTAACCACAACACTACCAGGAGGAACCACAACACTACCAGGAGGAACCACAACACTACCAGGAGGAACCACAACACTACCAGGAGGAACCACAACACTACCAGGAATAACTAAAATTACATTATTCAGATATTTATAAATGTTTTACAATTATAAATATGTTTTCACTCAAACAATTAGATGGTGATTAGCTAAATAGACTTATGCATGGTAGAGATTACTCAATGTGATTAGTACTTATACGACCTATGATAATTTAGGTTGCATTCGATCTTTTACGTGACGCTTTATCTGCAAGCAATGTTTTCAGGAGATCAATAGGCATGGGATGCCAGGGATGCATTAGGTTACATTTTGGATTGCACGTTTAAAGATTTACGTGCATCATATTTTGGGAAATGTATTTCCAACTTTTGTAATATTCAACAATGAACAAGTAAAGCTATATGCTTTTGTATTAAGTCTTTCAATTAAATCTAATGTAGTTGGAAATTACATTATGTGAGCGCGAATGTTATTTAATAGATCTATTTGGGAAACGACCTCCCCGTTCGGGTGACTAGCTATCACCGGGAACGAACGTTATAGCATGTCGAATTTAGGATGTTTAGGGTTAGACATCCGGATGGGCGTAAATTGCAATATATATTTTAATTGCAAGAAAGATTGTCGAGCTTCAGTGTCATGAGCTTAGTGTAAATGTAATCTAGTTTTGTGATGTCTGCATGTGTTGCATTATCACGGGAAAAGTCTTGCGGTCCTGCATATTATGATTTATCAAACCTATGAATTCACCAACATTATTGTTGACGTTTTAAAGCAATGTTTTTCAGGAGATCAGTAAGCATAAGGTGCCAAGGATACATTGGTGATTTTGTTTTGGGAAGTCATGCTAAAGATATGGTTGTTTTATGTTGTAAACCAGTATCTTTGTAATAATAATCAGGAACAAGTTAAAGCTTCGGGCTATTTGTATCAAATATTTGTTAAATCCAATGTATCAGTTTTAAAACGACTTTTTGGTCGTTCTATATATATCTTGTGTTATTGATCTATGAAGTAACACGCCCCGGACCCTTATTCCGCTGCGACCCAATTTGGGGGTGTTACAGATTGGTATCAAGAGCCAAGGTTATAGAGAACCAGGTCAAATGTTTTTGCTGGACTATAACCATTTTCAAACAACGAATTCATACAACGGGGTTTTACACGGGACATACACTACTTGTTTGCATTAGTTAGTTTTACTAGATGCTTACATTATGCATATACGTGTTCATATTATAGTACGTACGTTACTATAAGAGTATATTGTATATATACAAAGGATGAGTTTGCATTCTTTCGCACAACTCTACAATTATTTATATAAATAGGGGAATATTTCTTTAGGCAAGGTAGTACGATAAGCTCGTAGGTCCTAAGCGCTACCTAAACATTAAGCTATCGAATATGATACCTTACCATCATTCATTTATGCCATAAGTGCATACTCGTATTTACCATACCAGCCTTATATAATATATTTATATAAGTTAAGTTTTGCTCGTTGCAAGCTGTTATGTTTTCATTATCGACAGTTACCTACACATCTGTTCATATTAGTTCCGAGCCATAGAGATTCCAGTGAGCTTCTGATGAGGAGCTAGAGGGACCAATGAAGGATCAGCCTCTATCTGCTGATGCCTCACCTACAGCCCTATCACCAGGCTACATTGCTAACTCCGATCCGGAAGAGGATAAGGAGGACCCTGAGGAGGATCCTGCTGACCATCCTGCCGACGGATGAGACAATTATGATAATGAGTCATCTGATGACGACAACGATGATGATAATGTTAAGAAGGATGAGGAGGACGAGGAGGAGGAGGAGCACCTAGCTTCGGTCGACCCTTCTGTGATACCTACAGATGATCCTGTCCCTTCAAGCTAAGAATACAAAGGCATTTGAGACTGATAAGTCTGCTTCTACACCACCCACCTCTCCACACCATATCATCTTGTCTTTTGAGACCAAATCCCGTGCAGTACGGATGTCTATTTAATACCGTACTCCACGATTAACATCTTAATGAGGCATGCACAGTACTGTGTTGCTGCTGCACTACATTTTTATCACCAAAGAATATTAAGTCACTCTTATAGATAACATAAGAGGATAGCATTAGATATCTTTTGAGAGGCACCTTGGCATAGACAAATAGATTTGTTCAGTGTCAGCTATTTTTGTATCCCCACTAAAACTTGTAGTAATACTCGGTTGGTAGTGTTATAAAAAGTTGTACTCTTTTACGCTTGATAAAAACAGATGTATTAAGTATTAACTTACGTTGTTGGTTATGATCATGCTACTGTACGATGGGGATTTATTTATGCCATGGTTGCTGTTATCTTATATCTATGCATAACGTTGTGGTATTACACTTACATACTTGTAAGGGATCACAGCAGTGTCATCGATATTCCCTTGAATGAAACTCATATACTTTTTGTTACCTGTGTCTTTCAGGATAACAATGTCAAATGTTGATCAAGGGATCGAGTGTTGAGGAAATTGCAGCGGCAATTTAGCCTAGCGAGTGGCTAATGCTATCGAGGCTATTGCCATTTATGAGACGAAAACCAACATGGCCTGTAAGTCAATAAGCCAGATCGAACAACAAGAATGCAAGTTAGCAGAGAATGCTAACAACAAATGAAAAGGGGGATGGTAATCACAATGGGCAAGGTACTGTTAAAGGCGAGAATTGCAAGAGGTTGGCCAAATGGACCCGGGGAGTGTAGGAATCCTACTGCTGCTAGGAATCAACGAACTCACACCTGTTATAAGTGTGGAAGTCTGAGACACTTCAAGAGTAAGTGTCCAATAGTGAAGTTTCAGAAACGTATGAACAAAAAGATCAGCACTATTTCCGAACGCCAGGCTGAGAACAAGAGGAAGTTGAAAATCCTTCCATAGGAACAAGCGAACCAACAACAGCCGAACGTACGAGGCAAACTCTGGCAAAGCCTTTCGCTGGCAGGGCACGGGGAGAATAAATATTACGGCGGGTCCAAGCCGTTGTGTCCTAAATGCAACTATCATCATGATGGTCCACGTGCTCCCAAATGCCACAGGTGCAACATAGTGGGCCATCTGGTCCGTAACTGTAGGAGACCTACGAAAGACAATACTACTAACAACCAAAGAGGCACGAGGACAAGTCAGAAGGTTAATTGCTATGAATGTGGGAATCAAGGGCACTACAGAGGGATTGCCCAGAGCGAAAGAACCAAAGTATTAAAAATCGAATCTGGTGGTACTAGAGCACATGGTGTGTGGTATAGTGAATGTACTACTTTGTTGTGTAGAGATCTATATGCTTTTGTATTGGACCCTTATTCCGATTAGGAAACAATTTCTAGTTAAAAATGACTTGTTATTTGCATTAGTTAGTTTTACTAGATGCTTACATGATGCATTATCGTATGTTCATATTTTAGTACGTATGTTATCTATAAGGGTTATTGTATTGATACAAAGCAACAGTAAACCAAAACCTACTATGAGTTTGCATTCTTGCACACAACTCTCAAATTAATTTATATAAGGGTTATGTATACGAGGAACACTTCTTTAGGCAAAGATAGTATGATTAAGCTCGTAGGTCTAAGCGCTGCCTAATACATAAGCTATCGAATATGATACCTTAACCATCATTCTTTATGCTTATGAGTGGCCATATTTCATATTTAACATACCAACTTTATATAATTATATTTATGTAAGTTTAAGTTTTGCTGTTGCAAGCTGCTCTGTTTTCATTATGACGGTATACCTACACGTGTGTTTATATAAATTCCAGCCATGGAGATTCTAGTGAGATTCTGTATGTGGAGTAGAGGGGGGACCAATGACGGATCAGCTTCATCTATTTGCTGATTGCCTCACTACAGCCTATCACTAGGCCTACATTGCGGACTCCGATCGGAATGAGGGTGGGAAGAGGATAAGGGTGGACCTTGCGGAGGATCTGCTGAACATCCTGCTAAGGATTGAGACCAATAATATAATGAGTAATCTGATGATGAACAGCGTGATGATGATGATGTTGGAGAAGGGACGAGGAGGATGGAGGGAGCATTAGCTTAGTCGACCCTCCATACTATACTTTAGATGATCCTATCCCCTCAAGTGAGAATACAGAGGCATTTCAGATCTGAGGAGTCTGCTTCTACACACCCCACCTCTCCATCCATATCTCTTGTCTTTTGAGACCAATTCCGAGTTACAATACGGATGTCTATTTAACACCATACTCCACGATCACCATCTGCTAAGGCATGCATTACGAGTTTGCTGCTACCAACTACCTTTCATCAATCACACACAGAGAATGTTGAGTACTTAAAGATCACATACAGAGTCTTGCATCTAAAATCTTGTGATGGCAACCTGGCCATAGACAATTAGATTTGTAGCTCATATTGCTATTCACAAACTTGAGTAATACTCGGTTGTTAGTGGTAATAAAAAGCTTTGTACTTTTTATCTCATGTAAAAACGATAGTATTAAGTATTTAACTTCGTAGTTGGTTCATGATCTTGCTATGTACGATAGGATCTATTTATGCCATGGTTGCAGGTTATCTCTATATCTATGCATAATGTTGGTCGCACCTTACCTCTTGTTGGGATCAGGAGTGTCATGATTTCCCCTTGAATGAAACTTCATATAATTTTTGTTCTATGTGGACTTTCAGGAAAACAATGACAACTGATCGATCAAGGGATGAGTGTTGAGGAAATTAAGCAGGTTGTAGCCCAGCGATGCGAACTAATGCTATCGAGGCTATTTCCATTTATGAGACGAAAACAAACATGGCCCGTTAGTCAATAAGCAGATCCGAACAACAAGATATGCATTGGTAAGCAGATAATGCTAACAACAAGAGAAAGTGGGAAGGTAACCATAATGGGCAATGTACTGTAAAGGGCAAGGAATTGCAAGAAGGTTGGCCACATGCCCGGGGGTGTAGGAATTCTACTAGCCTGCTAAGTACTCAACGAACTTTCATACCTGTTATGAGTGTGGAAGTCCGAGACACTTCAAGAGTAAGTGTCCAATTTAGTGAGTTTCAGAAATGCGTGAACAAAAGATCAAGCACTTCTTGCGAATGCCAGGCTGAAGTTTAATAACTCTTCCAAGAACAATCAGAACAAACAACAGCCGAACATGATGGCAAAAATACTGGGCAAAGCTCACGCTTTACAGGGCACGGGGAGAAGGAAATTTCACGGAGGGTCCAGCGTTGTGTCTAAATGCAACTATCATCATGATGGTCCATGTGCTCCCAATGCCATAGGTGCAACATAGTGGGCCATCTGGTCAGTAACTATAGGAGACCTGCAAATGGGACAATACTACTAACAACAAAAAAGCACTAAAGGAAAGTCAGAAGGTTAATTGCTTATGAATGTGGGAAATAAGGGCACTACAAGAGGGTTTGCCCAGAGCGACAAAACCAAAGTCATAAAAACCGAATTAGATGTACTAGAGGCACATGAGTGGGTGATACGCTTAAGAGGAGGAGAAACCGATCAAGACCCTAACAACATTAAGGATGAGATCGAAGCTTAAAAGAGAAAGTTGGCTCGCCTTGCCTAGCAAACCCTAAGTTGGAGCGATCTTAAACTTTATTTCCTTAGGAGTTCTCGTTGTATTTCCCTTAAATTTCAGTTGTACGAATGATTTCAAATTATCGTATTATGAGAATTTCGTCAATATTAACTTAGGTTCCTTATTTACTCTTACAAACTACTCTCACGAATATCATGAAATTATAACGCTATTTTGACGAAAATGAGCAATGCATCGTTAGTCCTCAATTATACATGGCCTGATCAACTATGTATAATTCAGGAAGGTACCATGCCGTGCTGAGAGTAGTCACTCTAAAAACCTCTTGTTAAGGAAATAATTTTCTACTTATATCATGTTTTGTGTGCGTATTCATAGAACGCGTTTACTTTTGGAAATCGAATTAGTAACCATATCAACTAAGCAGACCTTCACTCCGTCTTACTATAAAGTTGGCATCATCTTATACCAAATCCTAAGCCGATAAGCCTAGACACATTATTAGTCGCCCTATGACAATTTCGCTATCGAATTTGCTCGCCATTAGAGAATTTACTAAATCACCCATTCAACATAAACTTAATGCCTGTAGAACTTGGTAGTTTCGATGCTATAATCGGTATGGATTGGTTGGCGAAGTACCAAGCGGTCATTGTGTGTGCCGAGAAGATTGTTCGCATCCCCTGGAGAAATAAAACCTTAATCATACACGGTGATGGAAGTACTCAGGGAAATGTGACACGATTAAACATCATTTCGTGCACTAAAGCGCAGAAGTACATGGAAAAAGGATTTCCTATCTTTTTGGCACATATCACTGCAAAAGAGGTTGAAGACAAGTCGGAGAAGAAGCGACTTGAGGACGTACCAATAGTTCAAGACTTTCCCGAAGTATTTCCTAAGGACTTGCCGGGTCTTCCTCCGACTCGACAAGTGGAGTTTCAAATTGATTTGGTACCTGGTGCTGCACCTGTAGCACGGGCACCTTATCGATTGGCGCCTTCCGAGATGAAAGAGTTATCTGAGCAACTGAAAGAGCTGTCCGATAAAGGCTTTATAAGACCCAGTTCCTCACCTTGGGGAGCTCCGGTCTTGTTTGTCAAGAAGAAAGACGGATCATTCCAGATGTGCATTGATTACCGGGAATTGAATAAACTAACGGTGAAGAACCGTTATCCGCTCCCAAGAATTGATGATTTATTTGATCAGCTTCAAGGGTCGAGTGTCTACTCGAAAATCGACCTAAGGTCAGGTTATCACCAACTAAGGGTTCGAGAAGAAGACATTCCGAAGACTGCCTTCAGAACTCGTTATGGCCATTACGAATTTCAAGTTATGCCGTTTGGTTGACAAAACGCACATGCTGTTGTTTATGGACCTCATTGAACCGAGTGTGCAAACTTTATCTGAAAATTCGTAATTGTCTTTATTGACGATATTTTGATCTATTCCAAGAGCAAGCAAGGTGCTTCACGAAGAGCATCTGAAGATAATATTGGAGTTGTTAAAGAAGGAGGAGTTGTATGCCAAGTTTTCCAAATGTGAATTTTGGATTCCCAAAGTACAGTTCCTCGGTCACGTGATCGATAGTGAAGGAATTCATGTGGATCCAGCCAAGATTGAATCCATTAAAGATTGGACATCTCCTAAGTCACCAACGGAGATTCGTCAATTTTTAGGTCTTGTTGGGTACTATCGAAGATTCATTGAAGGGTTTTCAAAGATCGCCAAACCAATGACTAAGCTTACTCAAAAGAAGGTCAAGTTTGAGTGGGGCGATAAACAAGAAGCAGCTTTTCAACTGTTGAAGCAAAAGTTGTGCAGTGCACCAATCCTTGTCATTCCTGAAGAAGCGAAGGAGTTCATCAGCATACTCCAGACGCGTCAAAGAGGGTTGGGCGCTGTGTTGATGCAAAGAGAAAAGGTGATTTCTTATGCATACGCCAGTTAAAAAAATTCATGGAAGAAACTATAAAACCTCAAGATTTAGGAATTGGAGCAGTGGTGTTCGCTCTTAGATCTGGAGGACATTTATTTATATGGAACTAGTGTACGGTGTTCACGATCACAAGAGTTTGCAAACAGTTTAGATTAAAAGAGTTAACATGATGCAACGCGATTGGTTAGAGTTGTAAGTGATACGTTTTGCGTTATTTTGTTATCCCGGGGAAAGCAAAAATGTCGTTGCTTATGCTTTGAGCCAGGAAAGAACGAGACCACGTTAAGAGTTCGAGCCTTAGTCATGACTAATAGCTTGGATCTTCACAAACAGATCTTAATATGCTCAGATGAGGCGCGAAAAAACCAGAGATCTTTAGTAGTGAAGACGTTGGGGATGTTGATTGAAAACGCTAAATTTTCCAGAAGCCAATATAGAGAACATAAGTTGGTACCCGTGCGATGAAACCCTGTGCCTAAATGGCAGGAAGCTGGTTACCTTGTTGATGGCGATTTACGGACTGTTGATCATGCAACGAGTCCACAAATCAAATTAATCTATTCATCCGGGTTAACGACAAAATGTACAAGGACATGAGAAACTATATTGGTGGCCCAACTTGAAAGTTTGGACATAGCCACTTATGTTAGAAGGGTTTGACCTGGGCTAAAGGGTCAAGGCCGAACATCAAAGGCCATCAGGTTTATTGTACAACCTAAGATCCCATGAATGGAAGTGGAGACAACATCACCACTGGTTTTTGTTACAACAGCTTCCTAAGTCGTCGCAAGGGCTATGACACAATTTGGGTGATCGTTGACCGGTCTCAACTAAGTCTGCCGCATCTTCTAACCGATGAGAGAGGACCGATCCTTTTGGATAAACTTGCAAGATTGTAAATAAGGAGGTGAGGAGGTGGTCACGAGACATGGAATACCTGTCTCAATCATTTGCGATCGTGACCCGAGATTCGCATCCAATTTCTGGAGGTCACTTCAGAACGCTTTGGGTACAAATTTGGATATGAGTACTGCGTACCATCCACAAACAGACGGGCAAAGCGAGAGGACCATTCAAACTCTCGAGGATATGTTGCGTGCTTGTGCAATCGACTTTGGAAAGGGTTGGGTTAACCATTTGCCATTAGTCGAGTTTTCATACAACAATAGCTATCACGCTAGCATCAAGGCCGCACCATTTGAAGCACTTTATGGTCGGAAGTGTCGTTCACCTGTTTGTTGGACTGAAGTTGGGGAAGCTCAAATACTCGGTCCAGAACTGATCCAAGAGACCACTGAGAAAATCATCCAGATCAAGCAAAGGATGCAAGCCGCTCGTGATCGACAGAAGAGTTACGCTGACTTGAAGCGTAAGCCAATGGAATTCCAAGTTGGAGACAAAGTCATGCTTAAGGTCTCGCCTTGGAAAGGGGTCGTACGTTTTGGCAAACGGGGGAAGTTAAACCCTAGGTATGTTGGACCTTTTAAGGTGATAGAAAGGGTTGGAGAAGTTGCTTACAAGCTTGAACTTCCAGAAGAATTGAGCAGAGTCCATAATACATTTCATGTATCTAATCTGAAAAAGTGTCATGCCGACGAACCATTAGCCGTTCCGTTGGATGGACTTAATTTGGACGACAAACTCCATTTTGTTGAGGAACCGGTAGAAATAGTGGGCCGTGAAGTTAAACGGTTGAAGCAAAGCCGTATTCCATTAATCAAGGTTCGATGGAACTCCAAGAGAGGTCCTGAGTTCACGTGGGAGCGTGAAGACCAATTCAAGAAGAAATATCCACACCTCTTCACCAAGACCGCACCGTCGTCAAGTGCTGCATCGTAAGCCTTGAGGACAAGGCTCGTTTAACGGGGGAAGTCTATAACACCTTGTGTTTTCAAGTCATTGACGACGTCGATAAATATACTATTTATTTTTAGTGTTGTACGCGTTTGCTTGTGATTTCATGAATTAAGTTTAAATCGCGTAAGCTAAAAATTAGCGTTCAATGTAAACGGGCATCAAACAATTAAATGTTTACATCAAGCAAGGGTTAAGGATAATTATTAACTTTGTTCATTTTATTTTTATCGGATACGTAAAGTGTATACGTTTCGCGATAAATTGCATTTAGGCACTCCCGGAACCACCAAAACTTTTCTACGCTTCAACAAATACCCACATTTATACCCAATACATAAAAATTACAAATATACCCAATACATAAAAATTAGTCAACAACATCACATATATCATCTTATTGCCGAAATTATGGCAATGGATTCAAAGATATAGGAAAAATTCACTCTTTGGTCAAAGTACTTCACTAGTTCATTTAAACACACCATACCTCATAAATGTCTAGCCATGCCTTGTCTATTTGACCAAAGACTTGACCATGACTCCCCTAAGACCCTCAATATGTTCCCTTGACTAGTCATGGTGATATATAATACTTGTATAAGTGATATTACACACACATTCTTCATTTGCAAGGTAAAAATCAAACCAATACTCCCTTTGTCACACATATAAGCCACGGCTCAAATCCATGCCCCAACCAAATCCATATAATTTTTTTCTACAACCCATACACACCTATACACATCTATTATAAGATATTCTAAGGTGTTTCCAATCATTGAATCACCATTTACAAGTATTAATCAAGAAAAGGAAGCTAGGGTTTTTATTAAGAAAATAAGGGTTTTCTTAAGTGCAAGCTTGGATTTTGTGGCTAAACATGGGTTACTTTTATATATGTGGTGCTATTACATATATCATGTTAAAAGTGATGGTAAAATATTTCATCAAGTTATTGTGGTGTAAAAATGATTATGGGGTAATTAGGGTTTTTAATGGTTTACTAATATGTTTCAAGTTAAAGAAATATATTTGACATGTTAAGACTAATTATAGACTTATATTAATGTTGTATGGTTGTTAATATAAGAGTATAAAAGATGAGACCACTTGTATACACATGGTTTTTGTGTAAAATAACTACATATAGAAACTAGAGATTTATGGATTATTTATAAAAGTTATGGTTTTAAAGTATGTTAATGGATTTGTTAACATGGGTAACTTGGACACATGAGGACTTGGATGGACAAGGGACACTTAATATATGTATTAATTATAATATATATGATATATGAGATTGTGGGAAAATACAAAAGTGGTAAAGTATAAAGAAAAGGGTAAAAATGGACTTAACAAACTCAATCAATCTTGCTGTCCAAAATTCGAAATTTAACATACCCATTTTATATTTTTATAAGATAATACATTTCACGACGATTCCGAAAAAGTAAGAAACTTGTTAAACGGATTAATAACGAAAAAGTTACGTTAAAAACGAGTTATACGTTAATAAACGAAGTCGTAAGTAAATTTTTATAAAAACATTTTTATAAAAATTATAAACAGCAAGGGTTAATATTTTTAATAAATAATACACATTTTTAGGATTCCAAAATGATAAGAATCGTAATTTTTCAATTAATAACGAACGAGTTATGAATTTCGCGAGTTTACGACAATTAATACTTTTATAAAACTATTTTTATAAAAGTTACTATTCATGACAGAAAGTTATAATTTTGTAAACCTCATAAAATTATAGAACTTTCAAAAACGAGAACGTCCTCGAAAGAATCGTTAAAAACGGAGCTATAACGAATAAAATACGACGTTTACGGGTTTTACGACAATTAAATCGATAAAAATATATATAAGGTCTGATGTGAACAGTAATTTTTACTGTTCACCAGTAGGTCCGAAATTCGAAAATGTCAATTTATGATAACTCGTCTTGATACGAAAAGATGGGCATAAGAAACGCGAGAATCGGGTTTAAAACGCGAAAGTTACGCCAGTTTTACTAAAACGGTAATTATAAACGTTTTAACTTATTAAACACAATTTTACCAAAACCATTAGTTGGTGATTGAGCTATATAGAATATTATGTGGTTATCAAAGTACTATATTACTAGGGAGTTTCATAATGAGGCCTCTTCGGATGGCGTATCGACGAGTTGTTGGATTTACGATTTAAAGTGTCCTAACTCCTCGTACGTCATGTCATGACCTCTTTAATTATGATAGCCCGAACGATAGTACGATGTAACAACTATAGGATTATATTCAATGTTATTGATTAAAGTACTCGGTACTTATACGACCTTAATTTAATTAGGTTGCATTTGATCGATTTGCGTGGCGCATTATTTGTGATACACTTAGCATTTGCTCACTCAAGGTGAGTTCATAGCCCCACGTTTTACATGCTTTTGTTTTACAAAGTTTTTGGGGTGAAAAACATGCAATGTTTTACAACTGGACACAAGTGGTTAAGTTTCACATTATGATTACATGTTGCCTAAGTAGCGATAACCCAATCTGAGCCCATTATCATGAACTGTTAATTACGAGCGCGAATGTTATAAATAGATCTATTGGGTTTGACAACCCCGTTCGGGTGATTAGCTATCACTAGTGAAACGAACAGATGGTATCAAGAGCCAAGGTTATAGAGAACCAGGTCAAATGTTTTTGCTGGACTATAACCGTTTTCAAAAGTTGTTTTTATAACAAGGGATTTACACGGGACATACATATGTGCATTAAATTTCTTGCATACAATATTGTTTGCATTAGTTAGTTTTACTAGATGCTTACATTTTGCATATACGTGTTCTATTTAGTACGTAGGTTATATAAGGAGTATATTGTATTTATACAAAAGGGATGAGTTTGCAGTCTTTCGCACAACTCTTTCAATTATTTATATATGGCTATTTATATAAATAGGGGAATATTTCTTTAGGCAAAGAAGTAAATACGATAAGCACGTAGGTCCAAAGCGCTACTAAACATTAAGCTATCGAATATGATACCTTACCATCATTCATTTATGCCATAAGTGCATACTCGTATTTACCATACCAGCCTTATATAATATATTTATATAAGTTAAGTTTTGCTCGTTGCAAGCTGTTATGTGCTCATTATCGACAGTTACCTACACACCTGTTCATATTAGTTCCGAGCCATAGAGATTCCAGTGAGCTTCTGATGAGGAGCTAGAGGGACCAATGACAGGGGATCAGCCTCTATCTGCTGATGCCTCACTACAGCCCTATCACCCAAGCTACAATGCTAACTTCAATCCGAGGAGGATGAAGAGGGACCTTAATGAGGATCTTCCTACGGACTATTCTACCAAACGAAGAGACATCTGATGATGAGTCCATCTGATTGATGATGATGTTGGAGAAGGATGAGGAGGACACGGGGAGGAGGAGGAGCAACATAGCTACCGGCCGACCCTTCTGCTGTACCTACAAATGATCCTATCCCCTCAAGCTGATAATACAGAGGCATTTGAGACTGATGAGTCTACTTCTACATCACCCACCTCTCCACACCATATCATCTTTTGAGACCAAATCCTGTGCAGTACGGATATCTATTTAATACCATACTCCACGATTACCATCTGCTGAGGCATGCATTACTGAGTTTGCTGCTACACTTCTTCATCATCACCCCCAAAATAAACCACACTAGGTGAATGTTGAAGATAACATAAGAGTCTAGCATCTAGAATCTTGAGAGGCACCCTGGCCATAGACAAATAGATTTGTCAGTATAGCTCATTTTGTATTCCACTAAACTTGAGTAATACTCAGTTGGTAGTGTTAATAAAAAGCTTATACTCTTTTACTAATGTAAAACGATGTATTAAGTATTAACTTACATTGTTGGTTATGATCATGCTACTGTACGATGGGGATTTATTTATGCCATGGTTGCGGTTATCTTATATCTATGCATAACGTGGTCTCACCTTACCTACTTGTTGGGATCACGGAGTGTCATGATTTTCCCTTGAATGAAACTTCATATACATTTTGTTCCCTGTGACTTTCAGGAAACAATGACAACTGTTGATCAAGGGATAGAGTTGAGGAAATTGAGCGGTTATAGGGCGAGCGGAGTGGTTAATGCTATGAGGCTATTGCCATTTATGTGACGAAAACCAAACATGGCCCGTATGTCAATAGCAGACCCGAACAACAGAATGCAGGTAGCAGAGAATGCTAAACAACAAGAGAAAGTGGAGGTAACCACAATGGGCAATGTACTGTATAGTTCGGGAATTGCAAGAAGTTGACCACATGGCCCGGATTGTTGAAATCTGTTGCTGCTAGGTCATCAACGAACTCACGCCTGTTATGATTGTGGAAGTTGAGACCACTTCAAGAGTGAGTGTCATTAGTGAAGTTCCAGAAATGTGTGGATTAAAAAGATCAAGAACTCTTGCTGAACGCCAGAAGACAAGAGGAATTTGAAAACACTTCTGAATGTCTAGAATCAACAAACACAAATCATGAGGCAAAACACGGCAGGGGCACTACACTGCTGGATAGGGTGAAAGAAACACATGGGGGATCTAGACCCCTGTGCTCAAAGTTGCAATTACCACCATGACGGTCCGTCGTGCTCCAAAGTGCTCTAAATGCAACAAATATGGTCACATCTCCGTGACTGAGGGGTACGGGAAATGCCAAATGTTAACAACCAAAGGGTCATTGTGGCAAGTCAGAAGGCTATTTGCTATGAATGTGGGAATCAAGGGCACTACAAGAGGGATTGCCCAGAGCGAAAGAACCAAAGCCATAAAAACCAAATTGGAGGTACTGGAGCACATGGAGTGATGCATACCTTAAGAGGAGGAGAAACCGATCAAGACCCTAACAACAAGAAGGATGAGATCGAAGCTTAAAAGATAAAGTTAACTCGCCTTGCCTAGCAAACCCTAAGTTGAAATTATCTTAAACTTTATCTCCTTAGGAGTTCTCGTTGTATTTCTCTTAAATTTCAGTTGTACGAATGATTTCAAATTATCTATCAAATTATCGTATTATGAAAATTTCGTCAATATCTACCTAGGTTCCTTATTTACTCTTACAAACTACTCTCACGAATATCATGAAATTGTAACGCTATTTTGACGAAAATGAGCAATGCATCGTTAGTCCTCAATTATACATGGCCTGATCAACTATGTATAATTCAGGAAGGTACCATGCCGTGCTGAGAGTAGTCACTCTAAAAACCTCTTGTTAAGGAAACAATTTTCTACTTATATCATGTTTTGTGTGCGTATTCATAGAACGCGTTTACTTTTGGAAATTGAATTAGTAACCCTATCAACTAAGCAAACCTTCACTCCGTCTTACTATAAAGTTGGCATCATCTTATACCAAATCCTAAGCCGAGAAGCCAAGACACATTACTAGTCGCCCTAAGACAATTTCGCTATCAAATTTGCTCGCCATTAGAGAATTTACTAAATCACCCATTCAAAATCAACTTAATGCCTGTAGAACTTGGTAGTTTCGATGATATAATCGGTATGGATTGGTTGGCGAAATACCAAGCGGTCATTCTGTGTGCTGAGAAGATTGTTCGCATTCCCTGGAGAAATAAAACCTTAATCATACACGGTGACGGAAGTACCCAGGGAAATGTGACACGATTAAACATCATTTCTTGCACTAAAACGCTGAAATACATGGAAAAAGGGTTTCCTATCTTTCTGGCACATATCACTGCAAAAGAAGTTGAAGACAAGTCGAAGGAGAAGCGACTTGAGGACGTACAAATAGTTCAAGACTTTCCCGAAGTATTTCCTAAGGACTTGCCGGGTCTTCCTCCGACTCGACAAGTAGAATTCCAAATTGATTTGGTACCTGGTGCTGCACCTGTAGCACGGGCACCTTATCGATTGGCGCCTTCCGAAATGAAGGAGTTATCGGAGCAACTGAAGGAGCTGTCCGATAAAGGCTTTATAAGACCTAGTTCCTCGCCCTGGGGAGCTCCGGTCTTGTTTATCGAGAAGAAGGACGGATCATTCCGGATGTGCATTGACTATCGGGAATTAAATAAACTGACGGTGAAGAACCGTTATCCACTACCCAAAATGAATGATTTACTTGATCAGCTGCAAGGGTCGAATATCTACTCGAAGATCGACCTAAGGTCAGGTCATCATAAATTGAGGGTTCGAGAAGAAGACATTCCGAAGACTGCCTTCAGAACTCGATATGGACATTATGAATTCCAAGTTATGCCGTTTGGTTTGACGAATGCACCTGCCGTATTCATGGACCTTATGAATCGGGTATGCAAACTATATCTGGATAAATTCGTGATTGTCTTTATTGACGATATTCTGATATATTCGAAGAACAAGAAAGAACATAAAGAACACCTTAAGCAAACCTTAGAATAGCTTAAGAAGGAGGAGTTGTATGCCAAGTTTTCCAAATGCGAATTTTGGATTCCCAAAGTACAGTTCCTCGGTCACGTGATCGATAGTGAAGGAATTCATGTGGATCCAGCCAAGATTGAATCCATTAAAGTATCCGACAAAGGCTTTATAAGGCCCAGTTCCTCGCCCTGGGGAGCTCCGGTCTTGTTTGTCAAGAAGAAGGACGGGTCATTCCGGATGTGCATTGATTACCGGGAACTGAATAAATTAACGGTGAAGAACCGTTATCCGCTCCCAAGAATTGATGACCTATTTGATCAGCTCCAAGGGTCGAGTGTCTACTCGAAGATTGACTTAAGATCAGGAGGCCATGTTATCACCAATTGAGGGTTCGAGAAGAAGACATTCCGAAGAATGCCTTCAGAACTCGTTATGGCCATTACGAATTTCAAGTTATGCCGTTTGGTTTGACAAACGCACCTGCCGTATTCATGGACCTTATGAATCGGGTATGCAAACCATATCTGGATAAATTCGTGATTGTCTTTATTGACGATATTCTGATATATTCGAAGAATAAGAAAGAACACGAAGAACACCTTAAGCTAATTGATAAGTGCTTAATTACACATATCTTTTACCTCTAAAAACGAGCTTAAATGACCAAAAACAGACAAAAACT
>BQNB010086267.1:0-28242 GCA_026074375.1 Tanacetum coccineum | reverse complement strand
TGTTGATAAAATAAAGGAAGTCAAACAGGTAGTTAAGAAAAGAAAAAGGAAAATCCAAAAATATTAGGGATAGTTAGTGTACATATAAAAAATGGTGAAAACGGGACTTGTCGAAGCTATTGATTCTTTAGTTCCCCTTGACGAACACTTAGCTACTTTTCGAGGTTATTAGTCGAGGGGGATCGAGATTCTTAGTTTTCGTAAATGTTTACTTCATAACATTGCGTGAGGACACGGCAATACCTTAGTATGGGGGATTTTGGTATGTGCTTAATTACACATACCTTTTTCCATTAAAAACGGACTTAAATGACCAAAAACAGACAAAAATTGCCAAATATATGTTTGTTTTGCATTTGTATTGTGCAGGAAACGGATATTCACAAAAGGACGAAAAACAAAGCCAAAAACGACAAAACTGAGCACGGAATGGAAAAGTGTGTGAAGACAAAGCCAAATCGAAGCCAAAAGTCAATCATGTCAAAAAGTCATCAGAAAAGTCAAACAGTCAAAGTCAAAGTCAACCCCGACAAAGTCAAAGTCAAAAGAAAGTCAAAGCAAAGAAAAATATAACTTGAGGGACTGTAATTGCCAATTCCCAAAGTTATATTACAAAGGAAACAAAGACAAGGGCTGAATTTGCAATTTAGTTAAAATACAAGTAGAGGGGGCATTCCTGCCAACCCCTCATACTTGTACTACCACAAGGACTGATTTTGCAAACACTTATAACACCTTGAGGGGCTTAACTTGGCAATCTCGAAACTTGCATACACCACAAGGACTCTCTTTGATATAACGAATAACAAGTTGGGGGACCATTTTTGCCCCATCTCTAAACCTTTACCCTGTCACCCCAAACCTGTTTATAACAGGTTTTCCAGCCAAAAACCATACCCAAAACCCAAAGCCACTCACGGGTATCCCCACCTCCTTTTACACTACAACTCAACAAAACCCATGGGTAATAACTCCCCCTCACCTCCACTACCACCTCTCCTAAGGAATTGAGACCCAGCTGTGTAAATCACATATTTCGACAATGATAAAGGGCTAAGATTATGATCCGAATGCACACAAAGGGAAATCAAGGGCCATGATTTGTTTTGAGGCTTCCTACTCACAAAACAAGCACACATTAGTGCTTTTGCTTCACAAAGAAAGCACACAAGAGAGAATGAAGTTCATGGGTTTTCGGCTATAAAACCCCCAACTCCATGGAAGAAAAAAAAAATCATCTTTACCTTTCAGTTTTACCTATTTTCTTATGTAATTCAGTCAAAATAGCTTTTTATTTTCAGAATTGTACTCAAGCTTTTAATTAATGAAAATTTGAAAGTTCTTCATAAATCTTGTCATCGTTTCTTTTATTTCAGCTTTTGATTGTTAAAATTTGATCTTAAAGTTTCTCAACATCTTCTTTAACTGTTATAATCAAGCTAAATTATAGCTTAGTGGTGATTTCAAGTTTAAGTCAAAAGTTTGACTTGAGAAAGTCAAACAAGCAAAAGTGGAGCTTGGGTCAATATTGGATGGACCATGGGGTGAATTTATGATGCAGAATTATATTGGACTTAGGGGTTTTTAGGATTAGAATCTAGGTTCCTTAACTTTGGACTTTTTGTAAGTTTTAATTTTCAATTTTCTGCATTTTTTTATATTACTGTAGCAGTTGCTTATTGCAGCTTATCATAGCTTATTACTGTTGTTTTCTGCTTATTTTATCTTGTCATGGCCTTATCTTGACCTATTTGTGCTTAATTGACCCTTAGCTAGTTTAAAAAGTAAAAAACCATTCTTAAAGGGGTGTTTGGGACAAGAGTTTAAAATGGGTCAAAAAAGGTTTGAGATGGGTTGTAGTCACTCAGCCATCTTTGGCTGAGTGCATTTTACTCATTTGACTTGGTTTATCTAATGTTGTAAGTAAAAAAGTGTGGTTTCAAGTTTACTTAAAGTTTTCTAAAAAACTGTTAAGTCAAAAACCTTTTATCAGCTTATATGATTAAGCTGTTGTTAACAGCTTTTAACTCTAGTTTTTGAGTCAGTCTTAGTGTCAAAGTGTTGTTTTTAAAGTGTCTTTAGTTTTTTTCTTTGTCTTTAAGTCAAACTGTCAAATTGTTAAGTCATGTTTCAAGTCAATCTTTTAGTGTAAAAACCCATTTTGATATATCAGCAGGTTTTAAACCATTTTAGAAGCTCAAATCTTGAGCATAAGCTCATTATAAGCTACTTAAAATCTGTTTAGGGTCTACTTTCAGTTTAGAGCTTATTGGGTGACTTTTTAATAAGCCACAGATACCACCACTTTTTCCTTAAAAACACCACAAACAGCCCTTTTCATAAGCTCACCAAGAGCTTAATTATGTCCCAAAGACCAAACAAAGTGCTTTTTCTTAGAGCTTATAGATCATTTAACAAAGTTGTGGGCCCCACTTGTCCCAAAGAACAGCTTAAGGGGCTTATTTTTAAGCTAAGAGTTGGCTTTTGGCTGTTTTTTAAACAACCTTAAGCTCAAAAGCTCAATTAGCTTATTTGAGCTTGTGGTTTATTGCTTTTGCTTATTTCTTGTTGCATTAGGTGTATTAGGTTAGTTTAAATAGCTTTTTAGGATTCTTGGCTTATTTTAAGCTTATTAGAGCTTATTTTCAAATCTGCCAAATTCTCCCCTGGTGCTAAAGACTGTTTTGACAGCACCTTTAAGCTGTCTTTAAGCTTATCATTTTCTCCCCAATTAGCTTTTTTAGAGAGCTTATAGGGTGTGCTTCTAGCCCCTATAATCCCAGCCTTTGGCATCCACTTTAAGGGCTTAAAAATAAGCCCTAAAAGTGCCCCAAGGGCCTTTTTGGCCTGCAGCCCAAAGCCTTTGGCTTATTTGCTTATTCTGCTTATTTGTTGGTTTTAACTGGCTTATATTTGGTTGCTTTAGCTTATTAGGTTAGGATAGATACTAGGCATGGCTTAATTACTATTTTCATTTGCTCATTTGTTCAAAAAAACCAAAAAGTTAGGCATTTTATGCCTTAAGCAAAAAAAAAGCCAATCTGTCTGGCTTATTAAGGCTTTTCCAGCTTATTTGTTGAGTTTCATAAAAAATTCCAAGTTTTAAAGTTGCTTATTTTCATTTTTTTCTAGCTTTTTCATTTTATAAGTTTTTCCAAAAAAAATATAAAGGGGAAGGCCAAAGCCCCAGGTGAGCAAGACTCAAACCCGGGACCTCAAAGCCTTCAACCCTTATAAACCACAAAGCCTCTACCGCTGTGCTACAATAGCTCATCCGGTAGAGGTTTGTTAGGTTTATTATTTAAGGGTGTTTTGGGCTTTAAGCTTATAGCCTACTTTTTGCTTATTACACAGCTTATTTGATAAGCTGTGTAAGGTTTTATATTTTTCATAGGATCTACATTCTTTTAGCTATTTTGTGTAATTTTTATAGAATTTTTTGTAAACATTTAGTATTTTTTATAATTTATTTTCTTTAAAAACTTTAAAAAATCATAAAAAATAAAATATTAATCAGAAAAATATAAACTTTTTTTTTAAAATTTTCTTTTTTCATATATTTTGTAGGAAAAATGTTAAAAGTTTCGTAGGTCCATTTTTTCAAAACTTCATTTTCTAAAGAACGGGATTTATCCCCGTTCTTGTCTTGACTTGTTTTTGGGTCAAACGACCTCCGTTTTTAGTCTAGTTTTTTTTAAACTTCGTTATTTGTCATTTAGAATCCATTTTAGCTTTTAAATTTGTTCTAGGGTTGAATTTGCAAAATTTAGGTTTTTAGCCCTCGTTTCTCGTTCCCGTTTTAGGTTTTAAATTATATAGCTTTCGTTTTTAGGTTTTATTTAATCGTTTTTACATATTTAACTTGTAGACATAGAAAACCAATCATAACCTTGTCATATTCAAACATCGTTTATCAATTCGTCATTCGATTTTCCATTCAAGCCTCGTTGGGACTTAACGACCCGGGAACTCATACTTCCGGTTACATATATATTTTATTTAGTGAATTTTGACTTCTTGCCTTGGCTAAAGGTATTTGGTTGATTATTTGCTTATATATTATATATATATATTATTGACGAATCAATTTTTGGCGCCGTTGCCGGGGAGGCTGAAAACGATTATCGTTACGTTTGACAATTTGAGTTTGAATCTGTGAATATTTTCTTCTATAAAAATATAAAAAGTACAAAAATATTTTTCATTTTCTTTTATTAGTGTGATTATCATATAAAAAAAAACCAAAAATATAAAAACATTGTCCATAAAAAAAAGAAATAAAATTCACAAATTGGTAAAAATACCAAAATATAATATTCTCAATTGAGGTATTATCATAATAACTTCCGGTGAACTTGTTGGTTCCCAACTCGAACAAAAGATTTAAAAACTTGCCATTTGTGTCTCTTACAACGTACGGCTCACCTCGATTTGATTAACAAACTATAAAGTGGGTATAAGGAGGGTTGTTCCGAGGAACTACGACCCGAAAGGAGAAATAAGCTTCGCGCTATTCCTACTCCTCCGCTCGCTTGTGCGTTTTTCATTTTGAGAGCTACCGTGAAGTAAGTAGATTATTTGGTTGAAGTTGTCTTATCTCATTGTCCGTTAAAATCAATTGTGAATAAATCATTGAAAAACCCAAATCTCGTAATCTTCACCATCAACAACAACAGACCCCACCACCTGTTGTTGAACCATTTAATCTTGAAGAACCAATTGAAAATCCAGCTCCTCCCCTAGCTCCGATGGATGATACCCGGACTATGGCTCAATTGCTCGAAGCACCCACCGCGGGTTACGAGGATGCCATCGTTGTGCCCGAAATCACCGCGGACAACTTTGAGCTTAAGCACGGTCTGCTTAACCTCGTTCAAAACAAGCAATTCTTTGGACATGACAAAGAAGATCCTCATGCCCACATCCGATATTTCAACAAGATCACTTCTACGATGAAGTTCCCAAACGTCCCGAGTACGTCGGTAAAGCTTATGCTTTTCCCATTTTCCCTCGAGGGGATCATAGATTTTAATCGTTTTTTTTGAGTACTTATTTGTTAGAGGAGTTAAGACTCATAGGATTTAGAATGTTGTTGTAGGCCTCATGTCTTGTGAGTGTGTTGGAGACCAATAGAAACGAGTAATACAATGTTGTGTGAGTGTGTCGGACACATGTTTCATCGAAGACACGATACAGTTATGCGCAGCTAATGACGCAGATTAGAGAGATTTAGATTGATATTGATGCACAATTGGCTAGATTGTAGGTGTGTCTTATGTTGATGGCGTTGTGGTCCCCATAAAGAGTACTGATAAGTTTTCTTTACCGATGTATGTGGTCATGAGCAATGATCCACAACAAGATTGTTGCTAGGATGAAAGGTATGTCTTTGATGTGTATTGACAGTGGATAGCTCTCATGGCTTACTGATGATCAGGGATCCATGTTGTTCGCATTAATGTCTTATCCCGTACTTTGAAGAAATTTGAGTGTAGTAAGATTGAGAAATTAGCTTTGGATTTTGAAAAAGTTAACTGTGTAAACCTCTAAATGTGAGGGAAGATTAATTTTATACAGGCATGAGGTTCTAATCGCATATAACTTGGTCTTAGTATTTATGATTTTAGGAATGTGTAGTTTGGTTTATAAAGAGTTGAAAGATTTAGATAACTCTTATAAGTTGTCTACAAATGTGTGACCTTTACAATTTAGTAATAATGAGTGTTCGTCTTTAATGGACTACTGCCTATGTGTATTGTTTTATCTCCATTGAACTTTAAATGTTATAACAGTAATAGAAATGTGAAAGTGCTGTGGTGTCTTATGTTGAGTGTCCAGAATTTGTCCTAGAAAGTAACAGATAGTTATAGTATGATTTAAAGAATATAATTCCTAATTAGTTGGTTTAAACTGTTATCTGCTTGTCAAAGATTGCTTCACTATCTGGTATGAAGTCTAATGTAGTGTTTATGCATAGGTAGGCTATGACACCGAAATTTTCAAAGAAGTGTACTATGTAATCACCATTGTTAAGGGCAAAGACTCTTTTTAGAAGTAGGTGTGTACCTTCAAATCTATGTTGTTTGAATAGTGATCAGTGATCATGTGTGTCGGGCTTGGTCGATGTTCATAAGAGGGAAAAGCATCATAGGCGCTCTTGTAATGATCCAATAATAGTAAGCGTCAATGCAGTTCAGCCTATTAGTACCATAGTGTTCACATGGCTTTGTTGTTGTGACGTAACTATTGGTAAAAAAGCTGTAATGAAAAATGATAGTATTGGCGTCGTTGTGCACAGATGATTATAGTAGTTTTAATGGGTTTTTTTCTGTGCTACTGAATGGTGTGGAGACTAGTGGGCGATTTTAAGTTACGTTTATATAACTAGCGTCAGAAATTAATAGATGAATAATACGGTTAGAAGGTTATTATTAGTGAGATGTATCTGAGTTGCATCAAATGATACAACTTTCACTTAGTTTTGAAGAATTAAGGAGTATGAATCAGTGAGTTGCGACGATGAATAGGTAGAGTTGTAAGAGAGTGAATTATAGCGCTAGTTCGTCTGTGTATACTTCCTCTAGACAAATATATAGGTAGGTAGCTAGAGAAGTTGAGGAATTCGTAGATGACACTCATTGGGTTGTTATGGGGATCTAGTGTGCTAAAATAGCACTAAGAGATTTCGCTGTAAAAAAAAGAGAGTTAAAAGAAAAAAAAAAGAAATAATGTGTGCAAAAATACTGTTTTGTGGCAGAAAGAAGGAGTTTGAGAATGAAAGAAGATAGTTTAATATGCTTTGTCTGAATGATGCCACATAATAAAAAAGTGAGCTGGATGATTGTGAGAATTAGAGAGCAACTCCATCTACAAGTTATTGACGTTCCTGAATCTAGATAATCATAGAATGTAGGTTTCAACCAACGTTATAGTTGTTATGAGAGTCTATATTGGGCTGTCCTAAGTGTACGCGGAATTGCATCAATGACCATAAAGATGAAAATCATTAGGCGAGCTCGTTGGATGGATATAGTGGTGATGAAGGATTCTTTGATTGGGTAAGAAGATACTTGTATGAATTAGTTAAAACATTTAAAGTATTTGTTTATACTGTCGTTTAAGAAGTTGCACTTGAGGATGTATTTAAAGAGAGTGCATGTCCAATTGAGTATGTGTATACATAGTGTTTGCGTTAATGTGTGACCTAAATGTGGACTTTTTGTGTGTGATAGCACTGATAGAGGGCGCAATGAGTTCAATGATGTGTTAAAAGCCTTTAGTTTGTTTGTTGTCAAGTATAATTAGTCTAATGTGTAATGAGGTGTAGCAAGATAGTCATGATGATAGAGTAGGTATAAGCTTGAGAATGTGATTTGCTAGTACCTCGGCAAAGATTACCATTCTGTGATTACCCATTTGTGGACTGTTGATCCACCATTCTCTCAAAATTCAATGAGTTCTCCTGGTGATGGATTCAAACCTTCAAATGATGATAAAAAGAAGGTTGATGAAGATTCAAGAAAAGAAAATAAAAGTAGTTGCGCTCGCGCAGATAGAGAAAGATAATAGTTAACAACACTTTAAGCGCAATGTTAATGCTTGCAGACGTTAGCCAGCAAAATATAGTTTCATGTTCGGTTGGTAGAAAAACAAACATTGAACTTCCACATGATCCACATATGCCTGAATTGGAAGATTATAGCATATTTGACTCCTCAAATGATGATGAAGATGTTGGTGCAGAGGCTGACATGAACAATTGGTGAGACAATCGAATACTCAAGTCAGTCCTTACTTGTAGACTAGCATGAGTATTCATAAGATCTAATCCTCTTGATCAATGTGATTAGAGATTTGACAATCAGTAGAAAAAGCAAGAAGATATGTCAAAGAATTGGAATGGAGAAACGTGAGAGTTTTGTTAGTACTATTCAACCCACGTAAAATAAAAAAACAACCAATAAACCGACCTGTTTAACAGATGTGCGTGTTTCGCATTGGCTTTTTTATTCATTTAAGAAAGAAACCTCTAAAAAGGTTATATTATTTCATGCGTTGAAGGATCAAGCTGGATAGGGGTTATGCAGGAAGAGCTTTGTAACAATTCAAGTTACAAGGTAGATTTAGGACTTTAGTTGACTTTACCAAATGGGAAATAAGGGCTTATTGGCACTAGTAATGGAATGTTTTCAGGAATTAAAAAGGAGATATTATAATAAGAGGAATTGTTGAGTCTAAGATACGCAGAAACATAGATTGTTCTGTCAAGGATACACTCAAGAAGAATGGGATTGACTATGATGAAGTCTTTGCCCAGGATTAGCTGAGTGTTACTGTAGCTCATTAAGCTATGTTCTAGTGAGTTTATGCTTACATTTAAAGATAGTTTGTGGTGTATTCTGAATTGTATGGCAAACAAGTATCATTGTAGAGTCTATGGGAATAGATATAGAAGTGTGCCGAAGTGTATGTGTGTCACTCCAGCCTACGGAGTTTTGTAAGCAGCCAATACTGTTTGTCACTGATAGAGTAAGATAAGGTTGAGAGAAGTTAGCACTTGCTGGTAGACTGACATCAAGCTCTTGTAGAGTCTGAAGTATGATAACAGCTTGATAGTCAACTAGAATCTGTGGGACTCATTAGAGTTTGCACAGTGGGGGTAGTATTGACAAGATCTGTGGTTCAATAGAGCATTTAAAGGTCTGAGATGTGTTTGTCTGGCTCGAAGTTTATAGTGATGTACTGATCGTTACATCATTGGTTCAACAATATAAGAGTAGCTTATGCTTTGCTATACATTAGAGAAGATGCTGCCTTATGATGAAGTTTTAAAGATGAGTTCTATGGGAGACCTTACATTCTTCTTGGGATTGTACAAGTAAAGAAGAAGATGGATTGCTATTTATTTGAGTCTCAGATAATATATGTTGGTGAAATCTTAATGAAATTTGAGGTTTGACAGAGTCAAGGACTGCAAGCACACCGCAATAGAAACTCAAAAGCCTTTTTGCTCGCAAGGATGAAGCAGGTGAAAGAAGTGGATGTTTATATGTATAGGTCAATTATTGGGTCATTGATGTATATTACAGCTTCGAAGACCTGACATTATGTTGTGCAGTGTGTGTGCATGTGCGTAGATCCAAGTCAATCCAAAGGTTTCATATCTTCATGCTGTGAAAGATTTTTTAGGTACTTAAAAGGTCAACAAAAATTAGGCCTTTGGTATCTAAAAGATTCTCCTTTTGATTTGGTAGCATACACTGATAGTGATTATGCTAGAGCAAGCTTGGGAGAAGAAGTTACAACAGGGGTTGTCAATTCTTGGATTGTAGAATGATGATCATGGCGTGCCCAAGAAACAGACAGGAGTGGTTGCATGTCCATACAGAAGGGCACTATGTGGCTACTGTCAAGTTGTGTGTATAAGTGCTTTGGATTCAAAATCAACTACTTGATTATGGGTACAATTTTTATGCATACCAAGATCGTTTTATTATTGACAATAACTAGTACTATTTGCATGAATTAAAAATCAGTTTGTTCATTCAAAAACGCAAAGATTTTATAGAGATTTCGACATCATTTTTTATTAGAGATTGCAAATTGAAAAGAAATTGATTCAAATGCGCTTGAAATCCATATCTGTTACAAAAATCCATACTGACAAGAATGTTGCAGATTTGCTTACAAAAGCTTTTGATGTAAGTAGATTTCAATATTTGATTGCTAGTATTGGCATGTTAAATCCTTAAAATCTGTTATCTCTTTATGTTTTTGTAGAGTTTTGTATGAATTAGTACTGTTATTCATGTCATTAAAAGTTTCTGCTGTTAAGTATAATTAGTGCTGCTAGTTATACTTAATAGTGCTAAGTTAATATTGTTAGTTATACTTAATACTGTTAGGTATAATTAATAATGCGTTCATTGTAAACATGGCTATGGCTTGTATTTTCTTGGTTTTTGGACTAACAAAGAAAAGTGTTAGATTAATAATGAAAAAGCTGGTTATTAGAGAAAATAGACAAAGAGTTTTGGTGAGAAAAAGAATTGAGAGAATTGGTGAGAATAAATACAGAAAGAGAGCTGTGTGAAATAAAAACAGACATACTGATTTGGTGAGTAAAAGAATTGAGAGAAGTGGTGAGTTGAAAAACAGAAAGAGGGTTAAATATATTAAAACAGACAAAGTATTTGGAATGATAAAAGTTAATGTTGCTAGGCATAAACTTACAATTGCTAATGAAAGTTAATGCTGCTAGGCATAAACTTACAACTGCTGTTGAAAGTTAGTGTTGCTAGGCATAAACTTACTACTATTGGGTTAATGCTGTTGAGGGTGATTTCATAAATACTTTGATTAAGGGTTTCAATCACTCATTTGATCGATTTCATACTTTTGTTAACACTCTAATCACAAACCCTAACTCAATTTCATCATCCATTCTCAAAACCCAACACAATGACGACCCTAAAGTTTGCTGATGCACATAACATGGTCGCTTTCTTATCTAAACCCGCAGAATGTGAAGGGTTTGAACAAATTGTGGATTTCTTGAATGCACGTCTAATTAAGCATGCATTAAAGATCAATCTTACAATCTATACTTCGTGCATTGAGCAATTCTAGGCTACTGCCAAAGCAAAAACTGTCAATGGGGAAGTACAGTTACAAGCCCTAGTGGATGGAAAAAAGATCATCATTACTGAGTCAATTGTAAGAAGATATCTTCAACTGGAAGATGCTGAAGGTGCTGATTGTCTACCCAATGATACCATCTTTGAACAGCTTACACTAATAGGGTATGAGAAAATTTATAAAAGGCTTACATTCTATAAGGCATTCTTTTCCCCCAATGGAAATTCCTTATTGATACTATTCTACAATGCATAAGTGCAAAGACTATTGCATGGAATGAGTTTAGTAGCATTATGGCATCTGCAATTATCTGTTTAGCTACAAACCAGAAGTTCAACTTTTCAAAGTACATATTTGAATGTATGGTGAAGAACTTGGATAATGTTGGTAAATTCTTGATGTATCCAAGGTTTGTGCAAGTCTTTTTGGATAACCAAGTTGATGGGATGGCAAGTCACAAGAGAATATATATTGCACCCTCTCACAATAAGAAGATTTTTGGAAACATAAGAAGGGTAGGGAAAGGATTTTATGGAAGGGAAACACCATTATTTCCAACAATGATGGTACAAGCTCAAGAAGAAATTGGTGAAGGTTCAGCAAATCCCACTTATCCCTATCACACACCCACCATTATTTAATCATCAATATCACAACCTCAAAGGAAACAAAGACCTAGGAATCCAAAGAGAAAGGACACTAAGATACCTCAGTCTAGTAGTCCTACAGACAATGTAGCAGATGAGGCTGCCAATGAGGAGATGGATGATAGTTTGGAAAGGGTTGCCACTACTGCTACTAGCTTAGATGCAGATCAGGATAGGGGTAACATCAATAAGACCTAATCCAAGGCAACACCTAATGAACCAAGTTCCCTAGGAACTAGTTCATATGGTGGTCCCAGGCACCAAGAAATCATGGGGGATACTTCTGCTAGAACTAGGTTTGAGAGAGTATCTAAACAATCTAATGATCTACTACTCGCATGAGTTAACACATCTCGAAGTGGTGAGGATAGTATGAAACTTAAAGAATTAATGGAATTTTGTACCAAATTACAACAAAGAGTGCTTGACCTGGAGAACACAAAGACTGCTCAAGCTCAGGAGATTACAAGTTTGAAACTAAGAGTAAAAAAGTTAGAGAAGAAAGGAGGGTAAAGAACTCACAAGCTCAAAAGATTATATAATGTTGGTAGATCTGCAAGAATAATTTCCTCTAATGAAGCTAGTTTGGGTGATCAGGAGGATGCATCCAAACAGGGGAGGAAAATTGATAACATTGATAAAGATGCAAAGATTACATTGGTTGATGAAACTCAGTGGAGGTATGGTGATGATATAATGTTTAATGTGAGTGATCTTGTTGGTGAAGAAGTATTTGTTGTAGAACAAGGAGTTCCTGATAGTAAGAAAGATGATGTAGTTAGTGCTGCTGGTGCTGTTACAATAGTTAGTATTACAAGTATAATTCCAGTTAGTGCTGCTTTAACAACTGATGTTGAAATTCCTTTGGCTCAAGCACTAGCAGAGTTGAAGAGTGCTATACCTACATCAGCTGCTAGCACAAGACCCAGGGCTAAAGGGCTTGTTATTCATGAAGAGGAGCAAGCAACTACACCAACAGTTTCTTCTCAACAACCATCACAGATCAAGGTTCAAGACAAGGGTAAAGGAATTATGGTAGAAGAACCTTTGAAGATGAAGAAGAAAGATAAAATTAGCTTTGATGAACAAGAAGCTAAAAGATTGCAAACTGAGTTTGATGAAGAAGAGAGAATTGCAAGAGAAAAGGATAAAGCTAATATAGCATTGACTGAAGAATGGGATGATATTCAGGCTAAGATTGATGCTGATTATCAACTTGCTCAAAGACTGCAAGCAGAGGAGCAAGAAGTGTTAACGGATACTGAAAAGGCAAGATTGTTTATATAACTCTTGGAGAAAAGAAGAAAACACTTTGCAGCAAAGAGAGCAGAAGAGCAAAGGAGCAAACCACCAACCAAAGCTTAACAAAAGAAGACCATGATTACTTCTCTTAAGAACATGGAAGGTTGGAAGCATAAAGACTTGAGATCTAAAGACTTTGATTCTTTAAAAGAATTGTTTAACAAAGCTTTCAAGAGGGTGAACACCTTTGTTGACAACAAAACTGAGTTGGTAGAAGAGAGTTCCAAGAAAGCAGAAGTGATGGAAGAGATAGCACAAGAAAGTAGTTCAAACAGAACAGGAGAAGCTCTGGAACAAGAAAGCTCTAAGAAGCAGAAAGTGAAAGAAGACAAAGGGTCTAAAGAGCTTAAGTAATGTTTAGAAATAGTTCGAGATGATGGAGATGATGTAACTATTGATGCTACACCTTTATCTATCAAATCTCCAACCATTGTTGACTACAAGATCTACAAAGAAGGGAAGAAAAGCTTTTTCCAAATTATTAGAGTAGATGGTAATTCTCAGATGTATTTAACTTTTGGAAAGATGCTTAAAAACTTTAACAGAGAAGACTTGGAAGTTTGTTGGAGCATAGTCAAAGCTAGATTTAAGAAGACAGAGCCAGTGAATTATATGGATAATTTGTTACTTCTTAATTTGAAGACCATGTTTGAACATCATGTTGAAGATAATGTATGGAAGAAGCAACAAGGATTAGTTAAAGTGCTGAACTGGAAGCTTTATGATTCTTATGGAGTTCATTGTGTAACAATGTAGTCCATGATATTTTATCTGTTGTTTGAGAAGATCTATCCACTTACAAGAAACACACTACATCAGATGTTTAATGATGTGAAGCTTCAAGTTGATTATGAGTGTGAAATGGCATTTGAGCTTCTTAGATTGGTTAAGAAGTAGCTTAAGGAAGGCTATGCACTTGAATGAAGTGTTTGGAAGCATTCTCCGGGTGATTAATGAAGGTTTCAATGAAGAAACTTAAGATTTTGAAGAAGAATATCAAGTTTAGGGGAGGATTATTGGGATTAAAAGCCTTTTTAAAGTTACTGCTGCTAAGGTTAGAGTTACTACTGCTAAGCAAAACTTAGTGCTATTTAGTAATCTTAATGAAAAATATACTAAGTAGTTAGTACTGCTAGTTACTACTGCTAGTGTATATTACTACTGCTAGTATAACTTAGTTACTACTGCTAGTGTAACTTAGTACTACTAGTATATGTTAGTACTGCTAGTGTAAAGTTAGGACTGCTGATGAAGATTGAAGAAAATATTCTAAATAGTTACTACTCCTTGTACACAGTTAATGCTGCTGGTGTATAAGTTACTATTGTTGGTGTTAAAAGTTAATGCTGCTAGTACAAAAGTTACAACTGCTCTAAAATTAAGACTGCTGAAAGAGTTTCTACTGTTAGAGAAAGGATAAAGATAAGATAAAGATTGTTTGGAGATCAAGATTACTTACATGATAAGTATTTGTTATTTATAGAATAGATTATAGAGAATATTCTAAGTTTTTGGAATATATTGTAAATCGACTAGGACTTCTTGGTGTATAAAAGGAGGTCCTAGGGCATAGAGTTAGATATATCTCATCTTGTGTCTCATCTCATAATCTTTATAGTTCATAGCTTCAAGGTTTTGTAACCCTAATACTAGGAGAGTATTCGTATTATTTATAATAATAACATTGGAGCTTTTATTGTTGAATTATATTGTTTTGTACTACTTTTCATTAAAGAGTTCTTCTTATTGATTAAAGATTAGATTCCGCATAATCTTTAATACACTTAACAAAGTTTCTACCATAGTTGTGTAAGATTTATCTTGCATAACTAAACCTTACACATGCTAAGGAATTTAAGATATATTCAAGTGGGATCAACAAGTGAAGTTAATTCTAATCTAAGTCAAACCTATGCTAATCCTATGTTAGTTCTAATCCTAATTCTAACAGGTTAAAAGGGGGTTTTTTCAGTCTGAGATACTGGCACGGGTTTGGTGGTGACTACAATCAATTCAAGACACTTTAACCTACGCAAGAAAATTAACAAAAGATGAAAGAGTGGTCAAGCCTTATAATATAAAATTGTATTAGCCATCATTAATTCGATTAGAAGTTAGTGTTTATTCAGTGTAATGATTACTTATCTCGAGGAGGCATGTCATTCTTAGACTTAAGCGTGACTTCTTCCAAAGACCTAGACACGTAGAATTCTGTCACAATTAAATGCATCCGCATAAAGCATCCTTATTTGCTTATTATAATCTATCTTAGGGATTAAAGCAATGGTGATCTTGTTAAACCCTAGCTCATAGAGACTTTACCCACTTACTACTTAACGGCGATTTATACTCTAGTATTCCACTTGTTCGACTATCCAATGGAATCAAAAAGTTATTTATTGAACTATCTAGGACACCTGCTAGTCAACTTGTTCACTAAACCAAAGGCAATATCCGTTATCTAGTTAAGCCAGAAGCGTATCCTAGTACGGATTTAGCAGGAAAATACTTGTGATCCTATTGTTCTAGATGTATAAATCGTTATATGGAGAGCTATCCCAGCATCTAGATTACTTGGTCCGTATCACTAGATCTAGTTGAATGGTAGGTCGCATATTAAAGCACATAAACAAGTACAAATTGATAAACATAAACAAGCATACAACGATAAATTAAGCAATCGAGATATAAACAAAACCAAACATTAAGATCTTCATAATAGTGGCTAATACCCAAAGGTATTAGCCTTCAAACATCATAATTAATACAAGAGTAATGGCTTAGCCAAGATAAACTAACCGAGTTAATGAATGATACCAAAAACAGAACGATTACAAAAGTATAAGAAATTACACGTTGTCTTCTATGTATTAGAATGCGTTGCAAGACCTCTTCTGCTATTTTTCTCCTCTGAAAATCAACTTTTGTGGTTTAGGTATCGAGAATATGATTTAGCACACTTAAAATTCGTTTTTGAATTTTTTATTTATAGGGTCTGGAGTCGGTTCGATACGGCGTATCCAATGTGTTGGATATGACGTATTGGGGTTTCTTGAAGTAGGGACCACGTTTGATATCTTCTGTAATATTCACATATTATATCTCCATTACGACGTATTGGTCTTCTCTGGATACGGCGTATTGATCTTGTTTCCTTCGTGGTCTTTGGTGAGTGTAGGCACAGATACGCCGTATCTTCCTTGATGGATACGGCATATTGGTCTTCAGAATAGTAATCTTCAAAATATCTTTGTTTAAGCTCTAGAATGCGTGCCTTTTATTCGTGTTTCACCAAGTACTCCATAATTACTGCAATTCTTAAATATAAACGATTAAGTAACAATTCTTTGCAATAATCATACAAAATATGTTAATTACATAGGATAAATGATGCTATAAAACAGACGTTATTTGATGTCATCATGTTGCTTAAATTATTTTTTGACACTAAGCTAGATGTCTAGTTATTCTTCGGGTACAACCAAACCTATTATGTTTTATGGCCCAACATATCAAACCTTGTGTTTTATGGCCTAAACACATAAATCGCGTTGCATACATTATTTTCTGAAACTAAGCTAAATGTCGAGTTCTAATCTTAGCTAGAAACAATCTACCACTTCACCAACGTATTTTGAGGCCTAAAATACTAACCAACACACAATAAACCCTTTCGAATATATACTCCATTTGGATCTACACACTACTAAAGATTGGAAGACATGGACTCAAACTATATGCAACACATATTACAAATGGACTAACTAGACTATATAACTTCGTATCTTGACGATGACGAAAGTTCTTCTCTTGCACTTGAGGGAAGAAGGAAAGAATAAAAGATTGGATCACATTTAAACAAGATTAAACAAGTTAAATGATCAAAGAATTTAGAGAGATTTAGCAAGATCTAGAGAGAGAAAGAATTGAAAGAAATCTATGCAAAAGGTTCTCAAAATAGTTGGAAGTGACCCACTATTTATAAGAGCTGAAAACCTGTCTGTCTGAAAGTGGTGGCCTCCAGATATATTAGGGGCCTCCAGGGATTTAAGGGGGGCGCCTCGACAGACGATCCTGTTTTTGTCTTCTTGTATTGAAATAATTATCTAGTGAAAATTCTGACCTGTTTTGGGGGAAATGGCCAGATTTGAATTTTGAAATAATTACCACATAAAACATTTCTTTATAATTCAAAAATAATTTTTCTAATTATATTTTGAGAAATTGTTTTGTTATATTTATAAAAATGTAAAGTTTAAGACAAAAACTTATTTCTTTGATCATCCTACAAGTTTAATGTTGTTTGTACATACCTTATGTGATTTACGTCGGGTGTAGAAAAATGTCCGTGTTGATGCAGACTTGAGACATCGAGAGATGTTGATGCATGTATGCATAGATGATTTGTGATTACGAGTAGCTTGCGCACTTTACGTTACGTATTACAAGTCACATGTTTGTCATCACCAAAATATAAAGAGATCGTATAGATTAAATATCATAATATTTTCACTAACAATCTCCCCCTTTTTAATGATGACAAAATATGTAAACTATAACACCTAGGAAAGTTTAAAAGTTACTCGTTTACACACTTTCTCCTCCTTTTGTCGAAACAAAAAGGTATTACATGGATATAGGTTGGAGCATATATGTTGGAGGTATGAGAAGAAGATATGAGAAGAAAGTAAGTGCTCTGGGTATATAGGTTGGATGAATGATAAGAAGGTATGAAAAGAGGGTAAGTGTTCCGGGTATATAAGTTCGAGGTATGAAGAGAAGTCACGAGAAATAAAGGTGAGGGTGATTTTATGTTTCTTAGATAGTTTAGACGAGGTTGTAAGAAATGAGAAGAAGACATGAAAAGAAGGTAGGTACTTCAAGTATATAAGTTGAAGGTGAGAGAAGAGGACCTAAATGTTGAAGGTGATTTTAAAGTAGGGGTGAAGTATTTAGAGTATGAATGAACCCTTCATTGCATTTGACAATCCCATATCCTATCTTCCTAAAAAGGCGAGCTGTCATCATCTCAGTGAAGTCTTCTATCTTCATAGTTTAATCAACTCCATGCTATTTACTCACAAATCTTAGAGCTCCCCCTTGCTCATTGCACCCCATGATAATAACATTCCTTGCAAAGTGACTCTAACGGATCTATGAATCAAATAAATTACCATCAAAACTCAAGATGTCCAATGAATGCAATTTAAATGAGTAGGATGCTTGTAAGTGCTCCCCGTCGGTGTATGCTCCTCCTTGTTTGGGGCACCAAGGAATCAAGATACAGATGTGTGCTACAAAAAAAAGTTAGTAGACAAATGCATATATATATATATTAGCAGAGAATAGCAGAGAATTAGACATGCACTTTTAGGTGTTATTATTCCAATTACATATGAGGAATACCCAAGATACCCTTTGTCCAATGGTTCTTTTCTGTCTCCTTAAAATTGGAAAAATGTTCCCAAATCTTCTTTCAAACACTTCACAAACGTTCTTATTTAATGGCTATTTGAGTTGGTTGACCTTGAGTTTAAGAATAGTGGAAAGGTCAAAGCGTGAAGTACAATTAGGGGTTTAGCAAGAACAGGTTGTTAAAACGCTAAAAACCTAAAAAACCAAGTCGAGCTTCTGGCGCGCTGGCACACAGGCAGCGCGCCGAGCTAGAATTAGGTTTTCTTATTTTTAGGTTTTGGCTTATAAATACCCCCTCTTGGCTCTTGTATTCCTTACCTCTTGTCATTATTTCTTTCCTCTTTTTTCTCTTATCCTATTCTCTATGTCTAACACCACTTATGTTCTAATCTTCTCATTCTATTAAAGAGAACACATCGTCACAAAAGAGACACACAAGTACCTAATCCACACTTGTGTGTTATTAATCGATGGTCTTCTTTCTCATACCCTTTCTATTATAATCAAGTCTCTAGGTTAGGGCATGATTTAAATAATTAACTTTTCATTCAATTTGATTGTAAGGGAAGTCTTGTATCTTAGTGATCAAGCCTAGATCATTGGGTGAGTTAGTGGGGTTTTGGTATACTTCCAAGGAGTAAGTCAAGTCACGGGTTCTTAGGGGTTAATTCCAAGGGGGAATACCGTAGGGAGTAGCTCTTCTTAGTGAGCGTCGATCTTAGTGCATATCAGTGGAGCGAAGTTGTAATATGGTTTATAGTCCACCATAAGGATTATACTAGATTAATAGTATCGGTGTCATAGATTTGCAACTGGACATACGGATGGTCTAAACCCCCATCCCAAACCAATAGGTGTCTCTCTCTATTTATTGTTCACATTGCTAAGTAGATCACTACACCACCCGGTTTTATTGAGACTTAAAGTTTCTTAAACTTTAAAGAAGTCAAAAAGATCATATTCATCCCCTTTTATGATTCTATATGATGTAATGGAGCAATTAGGTTACATTAATAATGATCCTGATGACTATCAGTATATGATTCCAAGGATTGATTTAGAAATATAACTAAGAGCTTTAGGAAATGATATGGATGTCTAAGGTTTGGCTAAGTATATCAAGGACGATTAGTTGATTATAGTGTATTGTAAGCACATAAATAAAAAACTAGACACATATTCTTCCCCACATATAGAAGCAATGTTATTATTAAAGAGTTACCCTCTACCACTCTCACTCCCACCCCATCTAAAAAAGGTTGAATAAGAAAAGTTCTAAAAGGTTATTGTTAGAATACCATAAACCATCTACCTCTTCAACTCCAATCCCACTCTCATTGTCACTCCCACTCCCATTGTCACTCCCACTCCCAATCTCACTCTCACTCCCAATCCTACTCCAACTGCCACTCTAACCGCCACTCAATCCCGATCTAAAAGAAAGTTTACTAAGAATAGTGCAAACATGATAAAAACAAATGTTATTGAACTTGAGATAAATGCTAGTAAACTTGAGAATTTGGCTGCAAATCTCAATGCTAGTGAACCTCATACTCTGCCAGCAAATGTCAATGCTAGTGAACCTGAGACTGTGGCTACAAATGTCAATACTAGTGAACATGAGACTTTGCTTGTAAATGTCAATGCTAGTGAACTTGAGACTGTGGCTTCTATTCTTCAAGAACTCTTGAGCATGAACTATGACTTTGATCTATTTAAAGATAACATGACGACAAGTTTGAATGAACAGCTAAGTAACAATGAGACTGCAAGTTTGAATGAACAGCCAAGTAACAATGTGACCACAAGTTTGAATGAACAACCAAGTTTTAATGTTACTACAAGTTTCAATGAACAACTAGTTTTAATGTGCTTAATAGGGTTTGTAGTTGTAGGAGGTGGAGTTAAGATGCATCCATTATGTACATGTTATAGCAACCAACTACAACATGGTACTTAATGGGATTCAAGTTTTTAAACCAGAATAATAGGTAAATAAGTTATTGGTTAGCTACCTGCAAGAATGCATACAATTATAAGATTGGATGTTTGAATGATAAGACAATATGGAAGAAATGCCAAATTCCTACAATACTCACACTACCTAAACATCACACACAAGTAGGTAGGCCAAAGAAAAATAGGAGAAAAACAAGAGAAGAGAAGGCAAGAATGGTGAGG
This sequence comes from Tanacetum coccineum, assembly GCA_026074375.1. Taxonomy (NCBI): domain Eukaryota; kingdom Viridiplantae; phylum Streptophyta; class Magnoliopsida; order Asterales; family Asteraceae; genus Tanacetum; species Tanacetum coccineum. The sequence continues at coordinate 8,059 of BQNB010086267.1, read as the reverse complement.
GATGGAAAACTGTCAAAGGCATATAAAACTATTTCTTGTACCAAATGTGGAAATCTTAGCCACAACAGTAGATCATGTAAAGGCCAACAAATGAATGAAAGTGGGATAGGAACATCAAACACTAGAAAAAGGTCCTTTACTGTTGCTACTGGTGGAAATGGACCAACAAAGAAGAAGAAAACTACTACTTCTTCATCCGCTTATGGTACAGGTACCTCACAAAAGACTAATGTTGCTACTAGAAGTGGGCCAATAAAGAACAAGAAAGCTGCTGGAAATGGAGGACCATAAGAAAAAGAAAATTAGAAAGGAGGTGTAAAGGTGATCTTGTGTTTCCAACATTCTATGTTTGTTTTTGTTTAAGTACTATGTTATGGTTTACATTATGTCTTTTGGTTTGTGTACTTGTACTTGCCAATTCTTTACCACTATTTGAAAGGGTAGATTTATGATTTACATTGACTTATAAAGTTAATGATTATGTCTAGTTATTTTGTCTATATTACCGGTTGAAGCAAAGAGTATAACATGTTTGTGTTAACTTTGACTTTGAGTAGCCAAACAAACCAAATAGATGTCACAACACTAACTTATACACAAAACAAAAACTGCATATACAAGAAACCTATTATTCTTCATCCGTTAACCTAAAAGACTTCATACATACCAAAAAACATCATATTCAAACATTTGACCTTTACAATTAAACTTAGGCCAAGCTGTAAATTACAACAATATAAACCAAAGCTAACCAAGTAAACATCAAATACATCTTCAGCTTTCTAACTTCACTTATCAATTCTTCAATGGCAGCTTCATGCCTGTTTCTAGCCCTTAACCATCCATGGATAATTTGAACAGAACGATCACACATTAGTGGATTAACCTAATAAATCCACCTACATTGAGATCCCTGTACAAAATAAAGAACACAAATTACTTATTTTAGGGTTTTGATTAAACCACATATTTTGGCTTTTAAATCTTACTGTTATTGGACAACTGTAGAAACGAAGACCTGGATGAGCATCTGTCCAAGATGTTTTGATGATGGCAACTCAACGACACCAGCAGAAAACCATGAATGGAGAAGAGGAAGTGTGTGTGTGTGTGTGTGTTCTAGGGCTTAGAAAGCGATAAAATTGTAGGTTACTAAGTTATTGGTGGGGTAGGTGGAGCTATTAAAGAAAAGGGTCAGGGATTAAGTGAGTGGAATGGAAAAGACGAAACTACCCCGACCATTATTAGATTTAATGAAAAAACTTAACAGCTATCCAAAATAGGGATCGTTCGGGTTACTAGTTTCAAAATTAGGAAGAACTAGCGCAATTAAAATGAAATATGGATAGTGAGTGTTATTGAGTAAACCACATGGACGATTCATGTAATTTTTTCTACTTTATATCTATTTATGTCGAATGTTCTTTACTACAAACAAGTAGAAAAAGAAACGAAGTCCCCATTTGCCGCAACATGAACTTTTGTGCATATAGTGACTAGTACACCCATGTTATGTTTTTTGAAAGAGAAATGCATGTGAAAGTTTTTATGTGAGTTGGGAGTGAATCTAGCATTGCTCTTTTTGAAATCATTCAAATAATTTAGCTACGATACCGCACCAGATGACTTTTTTTATAAAGATTACCATACCGATCCGCTTGGCTAGATGGCCATTAGAAGAAATATGATTAGGGAGAAGATAGCCAATGCGATAAGAATAACATCGTTTTTTAAGTTATTGACACTACAGCTTTTGCATGTGATTTCCCTTTCTTGGTTTGTTTAGTTGTTGTTTCAATATTACATTTATTGAGATATAAGATAAATTTTGCAGGATAAAAAATGTGAGTTTCAAGTAGTAGCTCAAGCTCAATGAAGATGATGACAATGATATGATGATGTTAATGTTCTAAAACAACACACAAATATTATTGTTAATAAAATCATGTGTAGAACATCAATGCTTAGTTGAAGAAGGAATTCCACTAAACATGACCAATAACGATGAGATAGTTCAAGTGAGAAATACAATTGCAAATGATTTGTGGGAAAAATATACAAGTTGTCGTGCTGCTCGATGGTGATCTTAAAATAGACATTTTTAGTTGTTTTATGTTGAAGTGTAGTCATTTGAAGATTTTTTTCATGTTCGTTGATGTTAAATTTTACTTTTTTAATTCTTAACTTTCTCGTATTAGACTTTTTTAGTAGTTTTATCATTTATGTGGTTAGTTTATAATATTTGTTTTTGTGTTTCGAAGATGTCTTTATAATATTACAAAATGAATAAAGAACTGAGATAGAAGACAACAACATTTGAACATGTTTTTTAGTTTTGCAAAATGGAAAACACAAACGCATGTTTCTCTAACTAAACGTGTTTTCTAAACTTTTGATTGTTTTGTAGAGATGAAAACCCCCTCCCTTTTCCTACAAAATAAGAAATTGGAAATGAAGAAAACTTTTCTTCAACTAAACGCACCCATATGAGCGTTATAATATGGTGTCCACGAGTTTCCCTAAAACCTTTTTCATGAGTAACTTTGAAATTAATCTCTAAAGGCATCCACTATGGTGGTTTATGAAAAAAGTTTATAAAATTATGAAGAGGTCTAAAAACTCGTAAACCATAATGAATATCCATTTTAAGCTTGTGTGGCATGAAGAGGTCTAGAATATTGAAACTTTTTATAATTTAAAGCACTTGAATTATATTATTTGTTTATAAAACTTGAAAAGGTTTATAAATAGTAAGGATAGGTTTATATAACAAAAGAGTTTGTAAATTAATTATTGAGAAACAGAGAATATATGAAAACACACAGTTGAAAGTGTAAATCATTCCATTTAAATGAAAGAAGAAGATAGTACATTGTATTTATACACTTAGGAAAAATGAGAAAGCTAACTAACTTTTAACAAACTACTTCTAGAAGACTTGTAAAGATAAATATCTAGTGACTACATTCTATTACATTTAACTAGACAATGACTAAGTAGAAGCTTCATCTTTGGAGGCGTAGCTAGTCTCTGCAAGCTCTGCACTTGAACTGTGTTTGGATCAGCAGCTTCTATAGGAGTGTTTGAATTAGTAAATTCTATTGTAACATTATCCCCTTTGCAAGTTGGCAGTGTGTAAGGATCACATATGCCCAACTTGGATAGACAATTGTAGTGTAGGACCCTGCTCAAGCCTTTGGTAAGAATGTCTGCTAGTTGAAACTTGGAAGAAACAAAGCAGGGTGAGATTTGACCTTGTTTGATTTTGTCTCTTACAAAATGACATTCAATTTCAATATGTTTTTATAGGCATGGTGTATAGGGTTGTTGGCAAGAGCTATGGTAGATACATTGTCACACATGACCAGAGAAGGAGTGGGAACTGTGACTTGTAGATCCAGTAGTAAACTTTTAAGCCATGAGATCTCATAAGTACTATCTACTAAAGCTCTATATTCTGCTTCTATAGAGCTCCTATAGACCACTGCTTGTTTCTTTGATTGCCAAGAGATGAGACTGTGTCTTAGAAAATTAGCATATCCTGAAACAGACATCTTTATTGTTGCACAACTAGCCCAGTCACAATCACAATAAGTGATGAGGTGAAGGTTGTTTTTAACAGGAAAGAACAAGCCTTGACTAGGGCATAGCTTGATGTATCTCAGAACTCTAATGAGTGCATCAAAGTGTGAGGATCAAGGGTTGTATGAGTATTGGCTTAAAGCTTGAGTTGTAAATGATAAATCTGGTCTTGTGATAGTTAGGTAAAGTAGTTTACCAACTAAATTCCTATAAGTTAATGGATCATGGAGTAAATAACCATATGTGGAGTTAAGCTTGATGATTCAATCCATTGGTGTGGCTATAGGCTTGTTGTCTAAAACATTTGCACATTCAAGATGTTCCAGTGCATACTTCCTTTGGGTCATTGTGATACCAGAAGAGTTCCTAATAAATTCAATGCCAAGGTAGTAATGTAGAGACCTTAAGTCCTTGATACTGAATTGAGTGTGTAGATGCTTCTTGATGGTAGATATGAAGTTTAAATCTTTGCCAACAATTAGAATGTCATCTACATAGACCAGTATAGCTGTGAAAGATCCTTGATGATTGATGGTGAAGAGAGAGGTGTCCACATAATTCTGTTTAAAACCAAGTTGTAGTAGAAAAGATGTTAGCTTTTCAAACCATTGCATGCTTGCCTTTTTTAGCCCATATAGAGATTTAGTGAGTTCGCAGATTGTGTTTGGTAGGAGCTTTTGAGTGTAGCCTTGTAGAACAGTCATGTATACCTCCTCATGTAAGTCTCCATGTAAGAAAGCATTGTTGATGTCAAGTTGTTCTATCTGGTATCCTTTTTGAACATATGTAGCTAAAAGAGTCCTTACCTTCACCATTTTTGCTACAGGGGCAAAGGTCTCTTTGTAATCAATGCCTTTTTTCTGATTGAATCCTTTTGCCACTAATCTTGCTTTATATCTTTTAATATATCCATCAGCTTTAAACTTGATCTTGAATACCTATTTACTACCAATGGGTGTTTTACCAGGGGGTAGAGTAACAAAACTCAAGTTATTCCCTATTTTTTCAGATACAGTATTAAGAATCCAAGAGATTACCATATCATTGGCTCTTTCCCATAAAAATCTGAGTGGTGAATTAGCAGCAGGTTCTTCATATTCACCATTTACTAATTTCAACTTATTCCTTGCATTTAGTGCAATCATCATAGACCTTTTCCATGTACAACATAAGGAAAATAACATAATATAAAGGAAAATACAATCAATAAGCAAAATGGATGAGAATAAGACCTGGATGATCATTCTGAAGAAAGTAAAGTGGATGATGGATAGAATTAATGTCATCAGTGTTGGTGTTGTTTGGATTTGATGAATTATTAGTGCTTGTCGATGCAGTCATGGTGATTCTTGAAGATGTATGAAGAAATTAGTTAGAATTTTGTTAATGGAGGTTATGGCGGGAAATTCTGTTATGAAGGTTTTTGAAAATTTTGTTTGATTTTTGAAGATTTATCGTGTTATTCTGTTTTAGGATGGTGATTATGAGTGGTTTGAGTGTTTTGCAGTAGAACTTGTGGTGGTTTGTGGTAGTTTGTGATGGTTTGTGGTGATTGTTTGTTAGACAGTGGTGGTTTGTTTGTTATAATGGTGGCCGGAGTTAGTTAGATGGTCGGAGTTTGTTAGATGAGCGGTTTTGCTCTGATACCATATTGAGAAATAGAGAATGTATGAAAATACATAGTTGAAAGTGTAAATCATTTCATTAAAATGAAGGAAGAAGACAATACATTGTATTTATACACTTGGAAAAAATGAGAAATGTAACTAACTTGTAACTAACTACTTTTAGAAGACTTGTAAAGATAAATATCTAGTGACTACATTCTATTACATTTAACTAGACAATGACTAAGTAGAACCTTCATCTTTGGAGGAGTAGCTAGTCTCTGTAAGCTCTGCACTTGAGCTGTGTTTAGATTAGCAACTTCTGTAGGAGTGTTTGGATTAGTAACTCTTTAGTAACATTATTAATGTTATAACACAATTATAAACATTTATAGAGGTTTATCATACTAAATGCCTCAAGACCTAATCGATAAAATTGGGTCAACATAATAAATATTTTACCCAGCTCCATATGAAAGTCAAATATATATTTCTAAATAAATTATAATGCATTGTTTCAACTTTCAAACTTAAAAAGAAAAAGAAGAAACATTAAACACCCTTACAAGTGATGATAAATTAATTATGAAAATGTTTATTTTGGTAATTTAATTTAACTATATATTAAAGACAACTTAAAGTTGTCCCTATTTTTTAATTCAAAAATTATTTTTTAATCCTAATCGGTCCACTAATTTGTAATTCTAACTAAGCAGCCTACTAACCAGACCATCCCACTCATTCACACACAGTTTCTATCCTAAATACGTGAATCGCCAGCGGGAAATTTCCTGACTCGATCCCACAGAAAGTAATAAGCCCCTCTCTCTATCACACATTCAAGTTTCCGACACACAACACTCTTCTCTCTCATTTGCACCACACGTGTCATAAGAGATACGTGTTTGTTGATCTACAGATTCAACACACTTCATCTTTGTCACAAATTAAATACATACAATCCTCTTTCTCCTCACCTTTTAAACCCACATGCAGGATTTTTGTTCCGGTTGTACATTTGGTGGCTTATCCTTTGGCAGCCGATTTTAGTGTATATGTCCAGCGTGGATGGGAATTTCAACTTTCTCTTCGATGTCGCTGATTTCTTTGTTTCCTCCGTCTATGGTGTGTGGCAATGGTGATCGGTGTGTGACGTTGGTGAGCTTAGGTGGGTGAGGTTTGATTTGTGGGTGTCTCGATTTGTTAGAGATTTACAGCTTGGTATGTTTTCGATGATCTGTTGGTATACGGCAGTATAACAAAAATTTGATCTTTGTTTTGTTCTGCGTTTGTCTATAAGCTTTGGATTGAAGACCGTATATTTATCTTTTTCTATAGAAAGGTTCGAACCATGTTTGATGTAGGTTAGGAAAAGATGTTTACGGGGTTTGGCATTCTATTGAATCAGTAAGCAATCCCAAATATTTTATTGAGGATTGTGTGCAGGGTGTGTTTGGAACTATTAGTGGTTTGGATGATATTTTTCGTGTTGCGAAACCAACAATACAGTAGTGCTTTGGGACACTTTTATTTGGATTTAGCCTGAGTTTTTGGGCGAGCTGCAACATACCAACAATAAAGGAATGCCCAGCCGAGTGTCCCGTTTGTCGAGTAGATTCGAGAAAAGGTGAGATTATCTTATGTATCGTGGCGCGTCAAACATACTAAGTTTGCAGCCACGACGGATGTGTCCTCCTTTCTCGATTGTCTACATATACGAGAACTATTCATTTAAGGTGTGTTGCTTGGGAAATTATTTTTTGGATAAAAATATAGTGACCATTAACCGATTTGGCAGAGTTTGGCGGGAAAATGTATAGAGTTGTGGTTATCCGCATCTTGGCAGGGAAAGTTGCTAAATTTGCAGCCGTGGCGGGTTAACCCTTCATTTTCAGTTGATATTGTTGTTGTCGTTTCTGCTTAGAATTTGTTACGTTTAATAATCGAGATACAGACTATGAGAGGATGTGATAAATCCGGGCAGGTTCGATTAAAGTTGTGAACGTCCGCGTTTGGCGAGGCAAATTACTAGGTTTGCTGCCATGGCGGATGTCCACTTTTTTGATCCTTAAGCTCTCTGAGCCTCATAAGTACATTAACATTCATCTCATTTTTTGTTGTTTGCGTGTGTTTGTCGATGTTTTGTTTACCGTTTATACTGATGTGATCTTTATAGTGTGTTACTACGAAGGAAAAGAGGCTGTGACGAATTTAAACAGGTTCGATTCAAGCCATGAATGTCCGTGTCTTGGCGGGGAAAACTGTCATGTTTGCAGCCTTGGCGGATGTATCCGCTTTTCTTGATTACTCCCTATTAATCAGGCTGAGCCTCATATTGTGAACCGAAGGGCAAAACGGGTATTAGAAAAATATGTGTGATATAAAGCTACTGTTTATTAGCCTGACTGTGAGTGGAACCGATCTTTTGAACCGAGTCAATTATAATCCGTAGAATAAAGCAGTTAAATCAGGTATGTTATTGTCTATATTTGAATCTGATTTCTAGGCATTTGTGTGGTGCGGTTGCTATAAAGGTATCATTGTGGCTGCCATCTTCAGCTTTGAGTTTGCTTAAGGTGTCTTTAATCAAACCGCAACAAAAGCATATAAAAAATGTGTATTGTCTTTACCTAAATGTCTTTTTGTGGGCTTATGAAGTTATCTACTCGAGCTTACGAGCTTATAAAGTCCCTAAGCTATAGTTAGTAACCTCATTAGGCTTAAAAAAGCGAGCTTATGAGCTTATGAAACTCTCAACAAGCTTATAAGTCAAATAAATAAAGCTTAGACAAACATCCCATTAAACATGAAAATAAGCTCATAAAGTGGAAAATAAGTCAAAAAGTGGGCTTATGTTATGTCGATTCAAT
>BQNB010086266.1:6411-28243 GCA_026074375.1 Tanacetum coccineum | reverse complement strand
TCCTTAGGTTCATCTTCTAAGAGGTCATTGGATTTATCTTTACTTTCTTCTAGGCCATCTCTCAAGAGATGTAGGTCCCCTGCTGCTTCGGTACCGTCACCTACTCATGATTCAAGGTTGATAGCCCCTACTCCTGCTAATCTTTTACCACCTCACAAGAGGTTTAGAGATTCATACTCATCAAAGGATAGCAGAGAGGAGCATATGGAGGTGGATACTGCTGATGCAGAGGCTGTTGCAGATGTAGGTATTAGTGATGGAGTTGTAGCTCACACTGAGGATGGTGTAGGTATGAGAGTTGAGATTGCTGCTAGTGATGTTAGGGAGGATGATGAGGAGTTTGAGGCAGAGGCTAGTGCGGCAGACACGAGAGAGATCGTTGTAGATCCATTGGCTATTGGTGATAGTTCTGAGTCTTCTAGAGGAGGTATTCCTGATCTTGAGGATACTATTTATGATATAGTTCACTACATGTCAGAGGTTCGTATTGATAGGATTACTGAGATTGAGACCACTCAGAGACAGTTGGAGGCTAGTCAGTTAGTGGCTAGTGGAGAGAGAGCTAGTTTGGTTGAGAGGATTGGGAGTTTAAGACTGGAGTACCTAAAGGTTCGAGCCATGTTGAGTATAGAGAGAGATCGGATTGACAGTCTTCGTTGGCACATGGCACTTTCGCAGGAGGAGTTTCGTCAGGTTCGTAGGGATCGTGATGATACTCGGAGGAGACTTAGGAGGTTGGAGTCGTATGTTGAGAGACATTTGGGTTTTCGCCCTTAGACTAGTAGTACCATGATCATGTAGGACATTAGACTGATGGTTAGGTCTAGATGTTGGCAGTAGAAATAATCGTAAATCATGTACCTATTTTGGATTGGTTGTAACCGAATTATGCTTTTATTCATGAAATGAAAAGCTTGTTTTGATTCTCTCGCGTATTCATCTTTATTGTTATTTACTTGTTCTGGCAAAACATGTTCTATTGTATTTTTCTATATAAACCCTATTTACCATTTATAATGGCTATATCTCGTATCGAATCTCATCGTGCGTTATGTCTTGTGACATAGAACAATGACTATCACTCGCTCCGGTATGACCCCTGAAGCAATCGAAGAACTCGTTAACCGACGTGTGGAAGAAGCGTTGGCTGCTCATGAGGCGACCCGTGCCGCCAATGCTCTCGAGGCTGAAAACCAAAGCCAAAATGGCAGTGATGGTGGAAATGGGAATGGTGGAAATGGAAATGGTAGAAATGAGAATCCAAATGAGAATGGTAGAGGTGATAGACCTGTTGCTAGAGAATGCACCTACCAAGACTTCATGAAGTGTCAACCACTCAACTTAGGACGGAAGGGGTTGTAGGATGAATAATGGTGGTTTGAGTAAATGGAAACAGTGTTCCTATCAGCAAATACCAGAGGATGTCTAAGTTAAGTAGGTACTTGTACCCTATTGGACGGATGCACTTAATAGTGGAACTCAATAGAAGACTATAGGGACTGAGGCTGGCATTTGCCATGTCATGACAGAGAGCTCTTGAAACTAAATGACTGAAGTGTTTGCCAAGGAATGAGATTCAGGAAATGAAACTGAATGTGGAACTTAACCGTAAAGAACAATGATTTGACTTCTTATACACAGAGATTTCAAGAACTTACCATGATGTGTACCAAAATGGTCCCCGAGGAGGAAGATCGGGTGGAGAAATTCATTGGAGGTCTTCCTGATAATATCCAAGGGAATGTAATTGCTGTAGAACCCACAAGACTACAAGATGCTGTTCGGATTGCCAACAACTTGATGGACCAAAATTTGAAGGGCTATGTTGTAAGAAATGCAGAGAACAAGAGGAGATTAAACAAAAACTATGGAAACAACAGTGGGCAACAACCACCCCATAAACAACAGAATATTGGAGGATAGAATATTGCTAGAGCCTATATGGCTGGTAACAATAAGATGAATGGTTATGAAGGAACACTTCCTTTCTGCAATAAGTGTAAGCTACACCACGAAGGACAGTGTACTGCTAAGTGTCGTAACTATAAGAGGATTGGACATATAACCAGGGATTGCAGATTTGTTATGACTGTACCTACTCAAGGAACTCCAGGGCCGAATCAGGGAGTTATTACGTGTTTTGAGTGTGGTGCATAAGGACATTACCAGAAGGATTGTCCCAAAGTCAAGAACTAAAACCGTGGGAACAAAACAAGAGTTCTTGATGCAAGAGGCAAAGCATATGTCCTAGGAGGAGGTGACGCAAACCCGGGTTCCAACACTGTCACGGGTACGTTCCTTCTCAACGATCATCATGCTTATATGTTATTTGATTCGGGTGCCGATAGAAGTTTCGTATCAAATACTTTTAGTGCATTGCTAGATATCACACCCTATGCCTTAGACGTTAGTTACGCTGTCGAGCTAGCTGACGGAAGGACTTCAGAAACCAACACTGTGCTTAGAGGCTGTACATTAGGATTGTTAGGACATCCATTTAATATCGACCTGATGCCCATAGATTTGGGTAGTTTTGACGTTATCATCGGCATGGATTGGTTAGCAAAGAATCATGCAGTGATTGTCTGTGACGAGAAGATAGTGCGTATTCCTTACGGAAACAAAATTCTGATCGTTCAAGGAGACAAGAGTGATAAGGAGAAGAAATCTACATTAAGCATTATCTCGTGTGTGAAGGCTCAGAAGTATATCGAGAAAGGTTGTCAATTATTCCTGGCACAAGTTATGGTGAAGGAAACCGAAGACAAGTCGAAGGAGAAGCGATATTAAAGATGTAGCCGATATGGTACGAGACCTTTTCGAAAGTTTTTCCAGAAGAAATTACTTCTGGGATACCACCCACACTAAAAGGGATTGCAGATTGACTTCTAGTCCCAGGTGTCTGCACCTGGTAGACGAGCCCGTATAGGTTAGCCCGTCGGGAGATGGAAGAAATTGTCTACCAACTATATGAAACTTTCTGACAGGATTCATAAGACCAAGTTCTAACCTTGGGGAGCTCGGTTTTGTTTGTAAAAATGAAAGACGGTCTTTTCTAATGTGTATCGACTACGTGAATTAAGCTTACTATGAAAAAATTGATACCCACTTCGAGATCGTTGACTTGTTTGATCAGTTGCAAGGATCAAGTGTGTACTCGAAGATCGACTTGAGGTCTGGTTATCACCAACTCAGAGTTCGTGATGAGGATATCCCAAAGACGGCGTTTATGGTCATTACGAGTTCTAAGTGATACCTTTCGGGTTGACTAACGCACCCGCAGTGTTCATAGACCTGATGAACCGAGTATACAGACCGTACTTAGACAAATTTGTGATCGTGTTCATTGATGACATCTTGATCTACTCTAAGACCAAGAGAAACATGTGCACATCTTGACTAATTTTAGGTTGCTCAAGAAGAAGAATTGTTACGCCAATTTCTCGAAGTGCGAACTTTTGGGGGGGGGGGGTGGATGTGAGTATATTTCTTAGACAGTGATTGAGAGTGAAGGCTATTTCACGTTGATCTTGCTAAGATTGAGTCAATCAAGGATTGGGATATCCCCTAAGGACCCAGACAGAAAATTCCGCAATTTCTAGGTTTTCGGATTACTTACCGACGATATATTCAAGGTTCTCTCCAGATTGCTAGCCTATGACGAAGCTGAATCCGAAAAGTGTAAAGTTCAATTGGGGTGAAAAGGAGGAAACTACTTTCCAGACATTGAAACAAAAGTTGTGTAGTGCACCAATTTTGGCATTGCCCGAAGGAAGTGAAAACTTTGTAGTATATTGTGATGCTTCTCATAAGGGATTAGGCGCAGTGTTGATGCAGAAGGAGAAAGTCATAGCTTATGCATCCCGCCAACTCAAAATCCATGAGAAGAACTACACGACACATGATTTGGAATTGGGAGCTGTGGTGTTCGCTCTCAAGATGTGGAGACACTATCTCTATGGCACGAAATGCGTTGTGTTCACTGATCATAAGAGTTTGCAACATATTCTAGATCAGAAGGAGTTGAACATGAGACAACGTAGATGGTTAGAGCTGTTAAGTGACTCACCCCCACCCCCTTTCACCACGATGCTGAGTTACGTTATCACCCGGGAAAGGCGAATGTGGTGGCTGATGCGTTGAGCCGAAAGAGTAGACCTAAGCCACTACGAGTTCGAGCCTTGGTTATGACAATCGGTTTGAACCTCCCTGCGCGAATCTTGAATGCTCAGGTTGAGGCGAGAAAAGAAGAGAATTACGGAACAGAAGACTTGTGTGGCATGATTAAGAAACTGGAGCCACGTACCGATGGAACGCTATGTTTGAAGAATAGAAGCTGGATACCATGTTTTGGTGACTTGAGGGCTTTGATTATGCACGAGTCGCATAAGTCAAAGTATTCGATCCACCCTGGATCGGACAAAATGTACCAAGATTTGAAGAAGCTATACTGGTGGCCCAACATGAAAGCAGAAATTGCCACATATGTGAGTAAGTGTATGACTTGCGCAAAGGTTAAAGCAGAATACCAGAAACCGTCCGGTCTGTTGGTACAACCTAAAATCCCTGAATGGAAGTGGGAGAATATAACTATGGATTTCGTGACAAAGTTACCAAAGACGGCAAGTGGGCAAGATATGATTTGGGTTATAGTCGATCGACTCACTAAATCTGCTCATTTTCTGCCAGCAAAGGAAAATGACTCAATGGAGAAACTGACTAGACAGTACTTGAAAGAAGTGGTGTCGAGACATGGAGTGCCGGTTTCGATCATCTCTGATCGCGATGGCAGGTTCGTGTCTCAATTCTGGAAATCTCTTCAAGAAGTTTTTGGAACTCAATTAGATATGAGTATGGCGTACCACCCAGAAACAGGTGGTCAAAGTGAGAGGACTATCCAAACATTGAAAGATATGCTCCGAGCATGTGTGATAGATTTCAGAAAGGATGGGGACAGACATTACCTTAATGGGTTTCTACAACAACAGTACACTTACCAGTATTAAAGTGCACCGTTTGAGGCGTTGTTGGTCGCAGTGCCGTTACCTATGTTATTGAGGCTGAGGTGGCGATGCTCAGCTCACTGGCCCAGAAATTGTTCGTGAAACAACCGAGAAGATTATCCAAATCAAGCATCGTCTACAAGCTTCACGTGATCGATAAAAGAGCTACGCTGATAAGAGACGTAAGCCATTAGAGTTTCAGGTTGGGGATAAGGTCATGCTGAAAGTATCGCCCTAGAAAGGAGTAATATGTTTCGGCAAACGGGGAAAGCTGAACCCTCGTTATATTGGACCTTTTAAAATTCTCGCCAAGGTGAGAACGGTTGCATATCGACTAGAATTACCAGAGAAACTAAGCCGTGTTCATAGTACCTTTCACGTCTCGAACCTTAAGAAGTGCTTATCCGACGAACCGCTCGCTATTCCGTTGGATCCACATTGACGAAAAGCTCAATTTCATTGAAGAACCGGTTGAAATTATGGACCGCGAAGTTAAACATTTAAAGCAAAGTCGCATTCCAATTGTGAAGGTCCGTTGGAATTCGAGAAGAGGTCCCGAGTATACCTGGGAACGCGAAGACCAAATGCAAAAGAAGTACCCTTATCTTTTTGCTAACCCTGTATCCGCGTCTCAAGCTACGTCCTAAGCTTTGAGGATAAAGCTCTTTTAACGGGGAAAGGATGTCACACCTCGTCAATTCCCGGTTAGTATTCCGACCCATTCCGGTCATCTACTTTTAAATTTTATACGTTACGTTTAAATCTGACAGTTTACCGGGAAGCTAAACTGCGTAAAAACTGAAAAACGTCATCGGACGCGTTCCGGCATCGGTTATTAATTAATTTAGGCTTAATATGAGATATTTTAGCTTTCCTGAGTGTTTCGTGATTTTTAATCACTCCCGATATAAATTTTAGGGTTTTATCTCTTAAATTGCGTTTTTCGCGTTTTTGACCAAACGGAACCCCGGAAACTCGAAATCTTTTCGTGTAAACTCAAGTTATCGATAATCTTATACCCTAAGCCTAAAAATTTCGTTCACCCCTTTTTGTATGGCATATTGGACGCCTAAGAGCAAGCAAAAACAACCATGGCACTTGAAATTAAATCCAAAGCATCTTATTTTGAAATATACATGCATGTGCATGAAAGTGACATATGAGAGAGTCACTCTCATGCACTCTTCACTAGCTTGACCATCCATGTGACTTCTTGTACACATGTTGACTCCATTTGACCAACTAGAAACCAAATTGTACATCTATTGTGAGCCATAATGCAAAGTTTGAACCATAATGGTCCTTGTGACCTATGTCCGGCCGAACCAAAGACCACACACACCTTTGGTGTGTGTTGGTCACATGTGAGCATGTATGATACCATCAAACCCTAAATTGGCCTATAAATAAGACCACATTTCACACTTAGGGTTTCTTATAACCATTTCAAGCCTCACAAAAATTTCTCTCTTCCTCCCCTTTGTCTCTAACCCACGGCCACACCACCAACACCATACCCACTTCATAATTTTTGATTTCTAGCAAGATCCAATCAATCCAAGTTCATTTCTAGTGATATCTAAGGTGTTGTGAAGCATTGTTTCTTTGATTTCAAGATTTATAAAATTAGGGTTTGCAAGATCATTTGGGGTTTTTATAGATCTATAGTTCTTGGGTATAGATCTTGTGTTTTCACTACTTGCTCTTCTTGATTTGTAAGTCTTTCTTGATCTTTGCTTGGTTTCATCTACTATCTTTATAGATCTATGTTTGTATCTAAAGATCCAAGTGTTTGTGGTGATTTTACAAAAGAAAGTACAAGTTATTTTTGTTCATCTTAAAAATATGTTGGAAGTCCTATGACAAAAGCTTTTATGTTGATGTTATTATTATGTTCTTGGTAAGATGAGTGTGGGATGAGTGTTGCAACAATAGAAATAATAGGATTAGATTAGTTTAGGATGTGGTTTGTGGTGGATTAGTTGTGAACGGAGATTAGGCTAGACTAGGCACTATTGTGAAGTTTGGATGGATTTTGGTTGCGTTTTAGACAAAAAGTGCTTGCTATCCCGAAATGGTTTTGAGCGACTTAAAAATGTTTTCATTAGGCGTAAAAGTAGTTTTTGAAGAGCTTATTTCGAATAGATAGTTTTTCATATATCACACTTTAAAATCGGACTTAAAACGGTCAAGTTATAGCCAAATGAAACTTGAAACATTTTTCGGTAAAACACAATGAATAGTGTGCTGATGTGAATAGTAAAATAGGTTTTCGGGCGCTTTCGGACGATTTTGGACATTTTAAATGCAAGCGAAACATATAAGAATGTTAGATAATTAGTTAGAACAACTAGAAATGTCATGAAATGTTATCTGAGATGCCAATCTTAATAAAAAGTATGATTATTAAAAATGGTACGAAATGGACATTTAGGCGATTTAAACATAAAGATTAGGTGGTTTAGGATTTGTTTAAGCGATTTGTAAAAATTAGGAAAATAAGAAAAAGAGGACGTATTAACATTTGAACTAAATTTTTTCCTAAAAAGGAAAAGTTTCTATAAATAGTAACTTTTTGCAAGTGTCGCGATTTATCAGAGATGTTGTAAATTTTTCTAAATCTTTTATTACTAAAACGCAAACACACTTGGATGCTTTAATTGATGGACATGGATGCTTCACTTGTTTACTTTTCCAAATGCTAAGTCATACCCATATTTAATCTAGTCGCGGCTAGACCTCCTTATATCATTTTCAATTTTTTTCGTTGTTGTGGTTATCGCTTTTATCTTGTTAAGTGAGTCCTAGCCCCACGTTTTACCTATTTTCAAATGCTTTATACTTTGGGGTGAGAAACATTGTTTGCTTTTAAATTGGACACAAGTTCTTAATGTGAGTTTTACACGTTTATGTGTTGCCTAAGTTTTGCTACAAACCACTATTGCCCGAACTATCATGAACCGTTAGTCACCTATGGCCAATTGGTTTGGTTAAGTGACGCGGGGGAGAATGGGGCGTTTTATAAAAAATAAAATAAAAAAAGATCTATTGAGATATGTATCCCTAATCCCGCTTTTGGTTCCACTTAACGAAGAACAAACGGATATATGTCATGTCGATTGTGCGTTGTGGTGGTCTTTGGTTTGGGACACCAGTTAAGGGCATGAATACTATGTGGCATGATATGATATGCCCTACTTTATTAGCATCGGTGTCATGAGCTTAGTGTAACAGTAAATACTTTTTATGTGATGTTGTATCTGTTATAGTAGTCGCATACGTTTTGAAATCTTGTGGTCCACTCTTGTATTAACTTAAACCTATGAATTCACCAACATTATGTTGACGTTTTAAACATGTTTCTCAGGTGCTTAGCTTGGATTGATTCTTGATGCTAAATGGAGTCTATGTGCTATGTGACTTCGCCAATTTCAAGACTTATCTATTATATACTCGTTGTCATTATCAAAACTTTGTTATGCTTCCGCTATATTTAACTCTCTTATGACCGGTTGTAAAACTTAATTAATATTTTCCTATGCAATGAGTACAATTTTTTTTAAACGTTCATGATTAGTGGTCGTTCTTTATTGCTTTATGTTCGGATTGTTATGACGTCACGCCCTTGGACACGTATTCTGTCTAGGCCCCGTCTGGGGGTGTGACATAAAGTCCAACACAATGCAATATATCATTGAAGCAAGTCTTAAATGGTATATTTCACTTGATATAATTTGTTACATGGATGGAGACCTTGTGTTTATAACTAAGGATTCATTATGTATATATATTATATTGTGTATGAGACTGGTTGTTACTTTCACATGAGAGCAAGATGAGCTAACACCAACAGTATCTAATTGAGAGTATTTAGATAACAATATCTAATTGAGAGAATTTAGATGATTGTTAAATACAAATGTTTACGAATTATATGAGGCATAATGTTGTTTATGTACAAGTGATGGCTAGAAATATTCAATTTATTCGAAGAAGGATTTCATCATTTATGATAAATCTGCTAACTAGATATTGCTATTAAGGGCATGTTGCATTAAATTAGAATGAGAATACTTTACATTTTAAGAAACTGTAAAGATGACTGTCTGAGAAAGGTATGTTGTTGACTTCAAATACTATATAAAAGGTACTATTACCTTGTCTATACTATGACTCTTTCAATAGTATGCACATGAACAATAAGACACTCATCTTATTATTCAAATCTTTCACAATATGTGAATTTGAATCAAGTATAAGAACGTAATTATAGCTAACTATTTAGCTGTCTTGTAAAGAAATAGTTGAGAATGTTGGAAACATTGGACTTCAACTTGATAATTAGTTTCATGCATATCTGTTTTAGTATTTGGATAATTGGGATTGTAAGACAATTTTTACTTTCTGATGAATGAAGATACGTGGTATTTGTCATTCATACATATAATAATTGTTATCCTATATTTGCATGTTTAATCCTTGAATGATTTTATCATTCTAAATATGTCTATTGTCGGTTAACAATATGGGAATATTGTTATGTAAGACAAATGTGATTGTTGGCTATATTCTTTGAATATATGGATTGTTCCCGCCAAACTCATGTGTATTCACAAGGGATGCATATTGGATACCTCACCTTCGAATATTTACTTTTGGATCCTCGTCATGGGTAAATGTCGAAAAATGGTTTAAAAGTCGTCCTTAGACTTGAGATGCAAGCAAGTTCTGCATGTGTGGATATCACTTTTTGATTATAAGTCAAACGTTATCCTGAATAAGGTAGTCATAAAGGCTATTTTTGGAAGTGATGTGAAGCAGCATCTACAACACTTATAGTCAATAAAGAATTTGTTCCTCCAATTGTTTAAATTACAGAAAGATACCATGGCGCCTCTCCAGAATTAATCAGATAATTGTATGGCCGTACCCAAAGGGCAATGCAAGATGATTCTTGATTACATTTGGTATATCTGAATTATTTCTAAAACGAGAAAAAATAATGTTAAACTATATGGAATGAGTTAGGATACATATCCATAGTTTAACGTTATCTGAAACAAAGGGATGATGATTAAGCAAGAAATTAATTAACCATTAAATAGCTGAGATGATTTTTGAAACTCTTATCTTATAATATTTCTAATGTAAAAATAATTGTGTGGGTTGCTAGACTTTGCCAATTATAGGTATAAGTGTTAGGTGCTACTCCAACTCCCAAGTGGGAGCTGTTGGATTATGGTAGTCGGATAGCACACGTTACGAATATGTAAGCCTATTAGGGGCACACGCGTTAAACATTTAGAGTGTGTTTTACTTCACGATATTATTTAAATAATCGTTATTATTAATTAGTTAATAAAGTGTAGCAAGTATTTAATTTATAAAACCAAAAGGACTAGGAACGAACAAAACCTAAACCCCGGGGTGGCCTAGTGTAGCCGACTTCCACTAGGTTTCGAATGGGGTGTTTGTTCGGTTGAAGCCTATATATACCCTTCACCCATCTCATAATTAACTGGAATTAATTCTCTACAATAAATCCCTAAAACTCTTAAACCAAGTTTCGTTCTCTTCTATTCCCACAACCCTAACCAAAATCCTTAAAAGATTTTCGGTTCTATACCCTTACCGATTTCGGTACAATCCCACAAGGGATTTTCGATTACATTGATCTCCATTGTTGGCGTTTCAAGTGTTCGTATAAGGTCTTAGTTTTGTGTCTCTCCTTGTTCGACAAAAGACAAAACTCAATTAAGGGTTTAATTTGGTTTTCGGTTAACAACCCTAACCAAATTAGGGTTCATTGATTCTTGGTAAACCCTAACTGATTTTAGGGTTTATTCGGGTGTTTGGTTTTCGATTACTAAAAGTTCACTAGATGCATTTAGTAATTAACACAAGGTGTTTGGTTCGTGGAGGTGACTAGCAATTAACTCATACTCGATTGACGTGTTTGTGTGAGCAACCGTAGAGGCAGTAATTTAACCGCTACTCGTTTCAAGTTCAAGATCAAGATCAGGCGTAAGTTTATTGATTTTTATCATTAAACAAAATGTTAGTAAATTACTTGTTTACTTTATTAAGTGTTAATCTATGTGCCTTAACTAGATTTAATCCGCTGCGTACTCGTAGCTAAACTGGTTATCTAGCATGTTAAATCCCAACAAAAAGCTCCTGCCAACACGAATTAAATTTAATTCACTAATATATATACTAACAAAAATAGCAACAGATCAAGACAGAAAATGAAAATGAAAACCAATCCAAATGGACTGGCGATACTAATTATAACTAAATAATATGAGTATAATTGAGGCGGGTGTTGGACTAATTACATACCTGTTACGAAGGTATTTGTCAGATTAGGATCCATAGAAATGGACGCTGTTATCTTTCGAGTCATGTGATAGTGTAGACATTCATCTATCGGTAAGTCAACCTTAAACTGAGGCAAACTCCAAGAACGAACTGTCCCTAGGACATATTTCTGGCCCTTGGTTTTGACATAGACTTCAACAGATTCTTCTTCAATGTTGTTAACCTTTCCAAGAACAACCTACATACCATAGAATTAGTTGATAAGTAGTAATCACGTGACGGACTTGAGAAGAATTCGACTTGGATCATTAAAAGTTGCATTGAAAATCAACCTTAACAAAAATTATCATAAAAAATCAACATCAAAACTCTCCCCACCATCACATAAAAAACCCATCAAACATATATACTACCCCTCTACACAAAAACCATTATAAAAAAAACCCCCCCCAACCCCAATACACACCTAATCACCTACTTTCACCATAAACTACTATCTATTACAACAACAAAAATCAACAAAACAAACCTCTCACTCCACCAACCCTAACCTAAAACACCTTATGCAAACCAACCCCCACTCCACACAAACCACCCCCCCTACCTCACCAACCCATACTAAAACTATCATACTAGACCCCCCCAACATAAACAACCTAAAACAAACCAATACAACTAATTAAAATATATACCCCCTCTTAATCCATGATTGGCAATATAAAACATTTACTGATTTTTTTGTTCTGGCAATCACCTTTCAATAATAATCTTAAAATCTATAATATCACCGAATATCTTACAAAATACATGCTATTAACCAAATACCGAATATTATGTCGTCCCTATCTATCCCAATCCAACTTTATCCACCAAGTAATGAAACTTTAGACCCCTAAAGGCCCTCCTTAAAAAAACAATGTAATACTAACTAATCACCTCCCTATATACGTATTAACAACCAAAAAAAAAAACAAAAATCAAACAACATTATATATGCAGATTCAACATTTACGGCTCATATTCATATTCACATGAATGAGATTTAGATTTAGAACCTCTTAATAAATAAACAACGCCTTAGTCATGTTCATTCATGGTTTTCAGGGCCGTCTTTGAGGGTGTGCAAGGAGGCCAACCGCTCAAGGCCCAAAAACTTTTAAGGCCCCAAAATTTGTCCCGTTAATAATTATATGCGTGTGTACATATATTTTTCAAGAAGAAAAAAGTAATTAGATGAGAAAATTACTTAAATGAGAAAATTATTTAAATGAGTAATATGTTGAACGTTTAAAACTTTAGATAACTAATTGCATTATATCCTATAAACAGTGACACTTTATATATAAAGATTTTTTCTCAAAAGGACACTTTATATATAAATATTTTTTCTCGAAAGGCCTCATTATGTAATTTCGTCCATTGCCCTCAAAAATTTTAAAAATTCAGAGACGGCCATGTTTTGTTGATTCAATATAAAAGGGTGACTCAAAATAACCATTTTAAGTGAGATTCACTTAAATTTGTAAAATGATTCAAAACTATTACGATTACATTATAAAAGGCATTAAATGTTACATTTAGAAACTTCGAATCATAAATTTACTTCTAATCAACTAAAAAGACATTTTTGTGTTAAAAAATTCGTAAAAATACATGATCTATATGTGTGTGGGATTGAGATCCTCTCATGTTCAAGTTAAAATAAAAAAATTACCTGCTTAAGATTTATAACCTTGTTTGCCTCGGGCTTTACATCCAATTGAGTCAAGCCTTTAACCTCAACCCCTGCATCACAAAATTAAAAGAGTGGTTTCATAGTTGCAAAGTCGAAGCATATGTATGTTTTGTCACAAATATCTCACCAAAGATTGGATTACCTATAGTCAAGAAATTGTGTTTGGATTGAGGGTTTTGGGAATAAGGTATGAGATTGACCAAGGGTGATTGGTTAGTTAAATGTTGAAATGTACCCCAAAACAAGGCTTTTCCCATACCGCCTTACACGGTGGGTTTAAAATTTGATTCCCAATCAATCCAATTTTTTACAATTAAAAACCCAAACCCACCCAATAAACCAAACGATAATAATATTAGATACTCACATTCTATCTTATAATCAAACCCATACCCAAACCCATTCCTTATAATAAATCACACAACACCACAAATGTTAGTTATCATTTGTTATCATTATCTCGGTTAAGCAACACACTTAACAAATTCATACGAGCATTTAAGTTATTATTATCTCGGTTAAGCGACACACTTTATAAACTCCCTTTAACCCCATACCACCAGTAGGCACAAACATTATTATAAAAACCAAATAAATAAAACAAAGGTTCATATACATGAACATTAATCAAGAAAGAAATCAACAAGAAGCTAGATTTCCTATCTAATGCTCAAAGTTAAGATATTAAACATATAAATCCCAACAACTTTTCTTCAGCTAACTTACATCATCGACTATAAACCAAAAACTAACAACATTACCAATACCGACCGTAAAACTAACAACAAACGTATAATAAAAAGAACAACTAAATCAACTAAGGTACAAACTCGACCTCCAAACCCACCAAAAGCAGTTTCTCAAAGGGCATTCACGGCCGCATCAATTGCCGATTCTTAGTCATTCAAATTCATGGGTGATTCAGATGTTTATTTACGTATAAAGCATGGAAACGCGCTATAACACGACCACAACCTAACATGAGACTTAAAATGTAACCCGCAAGAATCTTAAACCACACAATACCGCCACAAAATACGACCGAGTGGTGGCGCCGTAAGACGGATGACCGAAGATATACCTTGGGGATGTATGGTCACCACCAAGAAAAACACCTCGACACAAAACACTTTACTCAACGACCCAACTTTAAGATCTAAACCATGACCTGACCTATACTAAACTACCGGAACAATCAACCAAGAACTACACTAATCTAGCTGAAAAAACCATGAAATTCAAACCACATTTCCGAAAAACTAATCACGTACACGAAATTAGCCACGAGAATAACAAAATCGATAAATATTTAACGGCAAAACCCAAACTAACTGGTAAAGTAAAATGCGAGAAAGATTTGTTACCCCAGAATTCCATAGCACACGAATTAACGATGATTGCGATAGAGTTTAAGGTTTTCCAAAGTTACCACAGAGGAGGTGTCTTTACCAGATCACACATACAAAGTGAGTGTTGTGCCATGTGTAGGTTTTAACTTAGGCTTTGTTTATTTTTCAGAAGTTTTAACACCATATCTGCAGAAGAAGAGTTACATCTAAAGTCTTCATCTGTATGAAAAAGACCGTTTGTTTTTTTTCTATTGAAGTACTTCTTTCATTCATTTTTTTTTCTTTATCCTTTTCACTAGTGTTTAGAGGTGGCAAAACATTTTATTTTTTTACGTTTTCTTTTGTTTTTTACGTTTTCGTCCATTTTTTACATTTTGACCCTTTTTTTACCTTTTCGTCTGTTTTTTTACGTTTTTGCGTGTTTTTTACTTTTCCACCGTTTTTTACGTTTGGTACGTTTTTTTACGTTTTGTACATTTTTAACTTTTCATCCGTTTTTTACGTTTTCGAAAGTTTTTTACGTTTTCGTCCATTTTCAGCTGTTTTTTTACGTTTCCTCTGTTTTTACGTTTCCGTACGATTTTTACGTTTTCGAACGTTTCTTACGTTTTCGTCTGTTTTTACGTTTCGTCCGATTACACCCGTTTTCTTACGTTTTCGTCTGTTTTTTACGTTTTTGTACGTTTCTTACGTATTCGTCCGTTTTTGCACGTTTTCGTTTGTTTTTTACGTTTGCGTCTGTTTCCGCACGTTTTCATATGTTTTTACGTTTTCGTCCGCTTCCAATGAAAGTGAACGAAAACGTTAAAAACGAACGAACACGTATGTAAACGTAAAAAAACAGACGCAAACGTAAAAAATGGACGAGTACGTAAAAAACGGACAAAAACGTAAAAAATGGACGAAAGCGTAAGAAAACGGATGAAAATGTAAAAAATCGGCCGAAAACTTAAAAAACGGGCGAAAACGTAAAAATACGGACGAAAACGTAAAAAACCGGACTAAAACGTAAGAAATCGAACGAAAATGTAAAAAAACAGGCGAAAACGTAAGATAACGTACGAAAACAGGCGAAAACATACAAAAAGGGAGGAAAACGAACGAAAACAGACGAAAACGAACGAAAAACAGACGAAAACGAACGAAAACTTAAAAAGGCGGACGAAAACGAAAGAAAACGGACGAAAACGTACCAAAACGGACGAAAACATAAAAAAATGTACGAAAACGTAAGAAAACAGGCGAAAACGTAAGAAAGTGGATGAAAACAAACGTAAAAAAACGGACGAAAACGTAAAAAGACGGACGAAAAACGAAAAAAATGACGAAAACCAAAAAAATAAACGAAAACGGACGAAAATGTACCAAAACGGACAAAAACGTACCAAAACGTAAGAAAACGGATGAAAACATAAAAAACGGACGAAAACGTAAAAAGACAGACAAAAACGTAAGAAAAGGTATTAAAACTGATAAAACGTACGAAGACGCAAAAAAGTGAAAAATTGGGTGGTGGTGGGAGGTGGTGTTGAAGAAGTGGAAAGAAGTGAAAGATTATGTCTGAAATATTGAAGAAGTAAGAAGTGCTTTTTAGCACTTATGTCTGCAAAAAAACAAACACACTTCTTTGGTAACCTCTTCCCTCCTGCAGACAAAAGAGGCAAGAAGTGCCTTTTAAAAAAAAACAAACAAAACCTTACTCATATAGTCTTTTGACTATTCTTATTGCACTTGTAGTCTTTAAGGGCCCGTTTGGTTTTAGTTAGGTTTGGATTAAAATTAGGATTTGGTTTAGGATTTGGATTTGGTTTTGAATTAAAAGAAAAAGTTGGAGAGAGAAAATATATAATAATATAATTTTTTTAGTATATAAGAGTATTGATTTAATTTTAGTAATTTTTAAATAATAAAAACAAATAAAAAGATAAATGAATTTTTAAAATAAAACTTGGGCCCATTATTCAGAAAAGAAATACAAACACTGGCCATTATATTATGATTTGTGTAATCCTTTACTGTTGGTCATCAATCCTAGTTATAAAATAATGGCTTGATACCATACATGTGATTAGTGTCTTGTCAATGGCAAATCCAATCCAAAGTAGTAAAACAAACACGCCCTAACTCAAACAAATAGGGTAACACGTAATATCTATTTTTAGCATATACACAAAATTACATGTTGGGCCATGATGAGGTGTCATTTTATACACTTTTTCGGGGTCGTTTAACCCCTTAAATCGTGCATTTATGCCCAAAATAGGTGATTAATCGTTCCTTTTTAGGTATTCAGCATTTGAAAGGCTTTTGGAGGAAATACACGTGACTTGGGCTCATTTGGAGAAGAAACGGACAAGACTACGAACCTACACCAACATCTCTCAAGATTATGTTCTCAGCAGGTGGAGACGGCGTCACAGATTACACGTGACGCCGTCACATTTCATACCAAGACGACGTCACAAGATCTCAAGACGGCGTCAGAATGCACGACCCAGCCCATTATCTAGAATATTCTCTTTTACGACAGCGTCATGATTAAAGCGAGACGCCGTCGCAGCGATTTTCCTATATATACAAACCCGAAATTAAGGTTTTAAGTGTGTAACTTTAGAGTAAAAGAAAGGGACGAACCCTAGTTCGTTTGGCAGCTTATTAGGACGATTTTAAGGCCTCAAAACCCTATTGTAACTCCTTTAATTCATGTTTTAATCAAGTAAGATTATCTTAATCATTCAATATGTTTTGTTGTTTGTTTCATTATTATTTTTTCTATATCTTTAACATGCTTGGCTAAACTCCCTATTGTGTTCATTTATGATTGTATGACACCTAGAATGTAGATCTTAGTGAGGTTGCTTCTTGTGATAGATGTGCGTGTTAGGCTTTAGAAAACCAGCTTTGTCTGTATCGTTGTTGATATTTCTAGGGAAACATGATTGTGTAGAAAGGATACCATCGGGTAACAGTCTTCTTACTACCTTGCCCCCTAATATGGTTGATCCACTCTTAATATATTTCACATGCATTTAAAATACTCTTAGGGGCCTTGTAATAGTCTTCATACTACCTTACTTGCGCATTGCCCTAACGGAATATTAAATAGACGGCGGGTTCGTGTAATTCGTTCATGACTTAGGAAATAATTACATAGATCATCACAAGTGTGATAAAGCAACAACAATAGGAGAAGCAATCTAGGGAGTAATACATGATTAAATAAATACAATCTTTTTATTATATTATTATCACCATTAGCATACTTTATTTAGTTTAATAGCTAAAACCAAACCAACCTCTCAATATATGATTTACTTGCTTTCATAAAATATAAAAATACAAAAATAATATTCTCTCAACCCTTAGAGTACTGTTAGACCGTGATCAAGCCTTTCCAACGTATTCCCCTAGAGAACGATAATAACCCCCCGAGTCTTGCCTATACTACACTACAATGATTAGGTACACTGCCTAAGGAGTTGTAAAACTTCTTGTTGAAGTCTTTACGACGACCGCATCAAGTTTTTGGCGTCGCTGCGTGGGGAATAGTTAGGTTTTGATCATAGTTTAGCTTAGTTCTTGATTTAAAGTTTAATTGTCTATATATATATATATATATATATATATATATATATATAACTAAAATATCAAATAATAAGAGGAGTAAGTATTCCGTAAGGTTTTTAAGAATATTACTTTTAACCAAAGTAAAGTTCAAAACCTTCCTGGGTCGTGGTCCCGAAGAGACGTAGATTAAAAATCGAGGTTAAGTTCGTGATCGAGTGATTGAATGATCAAATTCTTGGTTTGGATTCTATTTCTACTAATGAAATGTAAAAACAAGTAAATGCAAGCAAAAAACGAAAGCAATTAAGATTGAAACACTAAAACGATAACGGGAATCAAAACCCGAGCCTTAAAAACCAAAATTCTAAAATTTTAACCCTAAAAATGCAAATTTAATTTTTAAAGGTCCTAAATGATTAAAAATAATTTTAGAAAAAAGAATTATATTTTTTTGACTTTTATTTAATTTATTATGAATTAAAAACTGTTTTAATCTAAAAATATTATGAAAAATATCAAACTAATTTATAAAAAACTAAAAAATTTAGGAAAAGTACTTTGAACAATAAAGAGTGCAAGAAAAATAAGAAGTTTAATAAACATCTTATAAATAAGCTGTTAATAAGCAGATAAGCTTATAAGCTTATAAGCTAAAACTAGAAATGAAAGGTTAAATATTAAATAAAACAAAGTATGAACGAAAAAGTCCCAAAGGCAGTTGGTAGTGGAGTGTGTTAAAATGTTGGTAGAGTTGAGGTTGAGGTCTCGAGTTCAAACCTTGAGACTTCCCTCAATTCCCAATATTTTTATTTTGCAAAATTTTTTATGAAAAAGTTTTTTTTTCATAAAAATAAGCAACTTTAATAAAACAACTTTTTCTGAAAACTTCAAATAAGCTAGAAATGAGCTTAAACAAGTGACAGATTACTAAAAAAACTTATAAGGCTTTTAGCCTTAACTGAGTTTGCTTATAAGCTTGAATAAGCTCAAACCTAAACTAGATAAGCTACAAGGACCTTAAACCTACCCTAATAAGCAAACCTAAACCTCAAATAAGCAAACCTAACAGCTTAAACACTCAAATAAGCAAATAAGCAGTTTGGCTAAAACACAACTAAAAACAGTCTACAAGGACACTTTTAAGCTAGTTTTTAAGCTGCTTAATCAATAAGCTAATTCTTAAAACCTAAAAACAGATTAAGCTACTACTACAAGCTATAAGAAAAAGCAGAATTTAAGCACTTAGGAACATTAATATGCTAGAAAATGACAAATGAAAAAGGCTTACCTAAAATCCTATTTTTGGGGTTTTTCAAGTTTATCTAAAAAGACTAAAGGCAGGTGCGCCGCCTCTTTAAGCTATGAAAAAGAGTTTTAAAAAACAAAATAAGCTCAAACAGATTGAGCTTATACACCAATGAGCTTGTACTATCAATTTTAGATCATAAAACAAACTTAATCTATTCTAAATTTGCTAATGAAAACTGGAATTAAATAAAAAAACTTTGAAAATATACTAAGACCCTTAACAGATTTTAACTTAAAAACAAAAAAAAAATGCACACTTGAACTAACTATATCCTACTACATAATGGACCAAAATCAAGCACTAAATCTACTCCAAAAGGCTACTAATAAGAACCTAAGCAAATAAGCTGTTTATCAAATCCTTATGACCACATATTCAAACCATTGATAGATAAAACCTTAGACATAAGATTTAAACTTTAAAAACTAAAACAAACTGACTTTTAGGCTAGATTTAAGCTTGATAAAACTGACTACAAGGACAAAATCAATCAAACAGTACTAACTTAAGTTAGTACTGCTTGTGCCAAACACCCCTTTAAATTTGTAAAACCCATTTTAAGCTTGATACAGACTTAGAAAACTTATAAATACTCAAAACAGATTAAACAATGTGTCAAGAATAAGCAAATAAATACAATAATACACAGAGATAAGCACTAGAAATAAGCAAATAAGAATAAGCAGTTTTAAGCTATTAATGGCAGTTTTATACTAAAAACATGAACAAAAAAGATTTAAACTATAAGCAAGCATCAATAAGCAATAAACAACATAAATAAGCATAAAATGCAATAAATAAGCAGAAACAATAAGCAAACAGTTAATAAGCTAAAAAGTGGAAAATAGTACTTACAAAGCTTTGCTTAAAACAAGGGCATATAGGCTATTTGGAAGCCTTTGTCTAAAGCTCTTTGTGTTTAAAAACAAGATAGTGAAACCCACAAGCCCTTCCAAATTTGGCTTGTCATCCACATTAGCTTTTTGAGTGATTTTTGGTAAAAATGCTTAAACACTATAAACTATGAAGAAGTTTATCTTGTTTAAGTATAATAGCTTATATGTAAGTGAAACAAAGCTTATGATAGCTTATAAAGTACTTTTAACAACAATGGAACATGAACTTACTCAAAATTTTATAACTTAAAAACCTCAAATTTCATTAATTCTTAAATCAGTTACCAATTCTTGAGTAGTAAAAAATTCTATTAAGTAATTTTAACTTCTATTAAGCTAAGAATATGAATATCATTCATATGGGCTTACAATAGCTTTCATATTTATAGAAGTAAGATAAAAGTCGGGTCTTTTCTTGATGTTTTTCTGTGTCGAGGTGTTTTTCTTGTTGTGAGATTTCGAAGTCTTTCATCATAGCCTTTGATTCTTCTTGCTCTCCTAGCTTTCTAAATATGAGCCATTGAATTTTGTCTCTGTCCCATCAACCAATGGGATATTATGGGATTGCCAAGGTGGATTGGCAGTTTATGGTGTGGGGTTGAGAGATAATGATAGGGTTTTGTTTGTTAGAGCAGGGGTTGAGGGAAAGTGATAGATGAATAGTAATTTTGGCCGGAATTGTTCAGTCGTTTGATTTAGGGGTAAAGGGTAACGGGTGTTAGGGAGTTTGTTAGGTTTTAGGGATATAACCGTGTTAGTCTATAAGGACTAACGGTGTAAAAGGAAAAGGACTAGGGGTGAAATGGATTTAACGGGTGTATGATTAAGTGGTAATGGGCTTATAATTTGGGCCGGGTTAGGATTAATTAGATTTAGGCTTTTATCATGGGCTTTTACTTATATAAAAGGCTCAATGGGCTAACTTGGCCCTTTAACTTGGGTACGGGTTGGCCCATTTAAGATGCACACGTCTTTGGCTTTGACTTTTCACGCTCTTTCCATTCCCGTGCTCGGTTTTGGCTTCATTTTTGTCCTTTAGTGAATATTCGATACCTGCACAGTATACAAAGCAAAACAAACATATATTTGGCATTTTATGTCCGTTTTTTGTCATTTAAGCTTGTTTTATTAGGTCAAAGGTATGTGTAATTAAGCACATACCAAAATCCCCCATACTAAACTATTGACGTGTCCTCACGCAATGCTATAAGTAAACACTTTAGAAGACTAAGAGTCTTAATTCCCCTCGACTAATTATCTCAAAAAGTAGCTAAGTGTCCATCTTAAGGAATTAAGAACTCAATAGCTTTGTAAAGCCCCGTTTTGACCATTTTTAAATATTTACACTTATTACCATACAAATTTTTGTATTTTCCCTTTTTCTCATTTTTTTATACTTTTCTTTTTAACCAACTAGAGTGTCCGAACTTTCGTTATTTTCATAACCATTAGGGTCATAGAACAAGAAGCATTTCAATCCTAAAATGCTCAAAAAGATAAATTCATCGTCCTCGATTTTTCACTTGCCCAAACCAAGCTTAAAAACAAAATCCCCGTTAAATATAAGTTAAGATGCTAACACTACTCATATTTGTAACTTGTAAACTTTTCACTCCCGACAATTATTATATCTTAGGTGAATGTGCTTATTT